>JADKLZ010051654.1:0-12055 GCA_021533235.1 Biomphalaria straminea | reverse complement strand
GTCTGCTCTAACTGATCTTAATTTTGTTGCCTCCTGTGTCTGCTCTATCTGATTCTAATTTTGTTGACCCTGTGTCTGCTCTAACTTATCTTAATTTTGTTGCCTCCTGTGTCTGCTCTAACTGATCTTAATATTGTTGCCCTCCTGTGTCTGCTCTAACTGATTCTAATTTTGTTGACCCTGTGCATGTTTGTATTGATTTTAAACTTTTTGTGTGTGTATAAGAATTGAGAGATCCAGATTTTGTTGGTCAAGTATTGCCCTAATTTGATACCTATTTTTGTGGCCCATGAGCGTGCTTTGATTCATCGTAAACTGGGTTGCCCATGTACATAAGTTAATTGAAGGCAACTTTTCTTTTTGCCCATATGCCCCGCATTTGGAATAATTTGCGTACACTCCTCTCTCTTTTTCTCTCCATCTCTCCTCTCTCTCATTCATCTCCCATTTCTATTTCTTTTAGCCTCTCCCTTTTTTCCTCCTTAGGTTTCAGTTTATTTCACACGCACCTTACATACAGATATTTAGAAAGAGGAATCCATTACTCAGTGGCGTAGCTAAGAATTCGATATCATTTGGGGGCACGGGATGGCTAGGCCTCTTTGGGCGCCCCTGCATTTCACGTCATATTTAATATTTAATGTAAAAAAACACTCATTTCGAGAGGGCCCGGGGGAATATTCAAATTCTACCCTTCCCTCCCACATCCCATCATAGCTACGCCTCTGTCATTACTTACACATTTCATTTCATATTCTAATAGTTGAATTTCACCTGACGTTGATAAATTGAAAAATTATCTTATTTTTATCATTTTCACGTGCGTGGATGCGCAGAGGCTGCTTTTACGATGGCGCAGTACGAAAGGTGATAGATGAGATCTGTCGCTGCCGCAATAAGATAAGTATAAAAAGCGTTGGTCTCTTCCTGTCTTTTATTTGGTCAAGTTGTTTCTATGCTGTGGGGGGGTGGGGGGGTCACGCAACAGGGAGGGGGGCATTTCCTAGTTTGAAACCTAAGTAGAAAACCAAAAAGTCTTAAACGGAAGTGGAAGATGCGGAAGGTTAAATATAACTTACTGAAGTAAATGAGACAAAGAAGTAGTTCCATTCGCGAGAACAAGGACGGCGCAATGATACATCTCCAGCATCAAGTGCCAGTGGAAATTGAATTATATTTCAGTTGAGCTGTGTAGGACAATCGTTCTGGCAAGCCCCCCCCCCTTATTTTTTCCAATCACCTTTAAGCACGAAGACAGGAGTTGTACATTATTAAGATCCCTTCAGATTGTTCTTGTCTTAATTCTCAACACCTTCCGCCGCAGCTCCCCACTCCTCCTTCAACTCTAGCTTGTCCTTGACCCACTTTATCCCTGGTATTTGTTTTTTTTTTAAACAAGGGCTTTATCACTCCAGTCGCTTTTATTTTTCGGTTATAAATTGCAATAACGGTAACAGTTTGAAACGCGTTTTTGTTGTGTTTTTAAAGTGCTGAATCTCAAAATAAACATGCTTTAAAACTGCTGAGACATTTTCTGAGCTTACAGCCAAAATTTTAATTGTATTTGTGAAAATCTAAGGATCTCTCCCATGGGCCGAGATGGCTCTTCAACATGACCTATTCGACCTCTCCCCGAGACAAAGAGGACTTAACACAGAGTCCACTATGACCTCTCGCAGAGACCAATATGACTTGACTTTTCAGTCAGGCCAAGATGACCTCTCACTGAGGTCAAGACGACTTTTCCCTAGGAACGAGGCCAAGTCGTAACGTGAGATGAAATGATAACTTCAAGTAGTAAAAACAACCTGGACGCCCAATGTGCTGTGTGCTGTTTGCTATCTACACTTACAATGTCTTGTCATCAGAGTGCACTGTACACATTATGCCCATGACTGTCGTAGATCTAAGTGTAAAGCTGTAAACATTGACAGATGGTCACGTGACAGCTAGACTCATGAATACATACTGTTGTAGTTTGGAAAGATTTACAGTAACGAGAATAGAGGAGAGAACAAGAGAAAAGGACAAAACAAAGAAGAAAAAAGGAGCAAGTAAGGAAAAACAGAAAAAAGAAAGAGATAAAAAGAAAGCAGGAAGAGAAAGAAACAAAGAATGAAAGAAAAACAAAGAACGAAAGAAACAAAGAAAGAAAAAGAAAAAAAACAAAGAAAAAAAATGGAAGAACAAATAGCAAAAAAAAAGAAAAATCAAAAAAAAAAAAATTAAAAAAAAAAAAAAAAAACGAAAAACAAATAAGTTAAAGCATTTTAATGGAATTTTGTTTTTGTTTTTCTTAATTCGCGTGCTCAGAATTTGAACAAAAAAATGTGGAATATAAAACGTTATATTTTTGTTTTCCAATCCAGGTCTAACATTACAAGACGAGGAGGAACATGGACACAGGATAGAAGACAAGAAAAAATGGGCCGGGGGGGGGGTAAGATCTCTGCGATCAGGTGTGATAAGAAAAACGTGCCAGGGCTAATGGATGACTGGATTACTGCAGACATTGTAGCAAGTCTTGATTCAACGGAAAGTAAGACAGTGAAAGAGAGAGAGGGTGAGGAATGGAATAAGAGTCAGAGAAGAAAAAAGTCTGGATGAAAACCAGAAATGAGCCATGTTCTTATTGTCCACAAACTGACCATGTGACTAGCTCAAGTACTACCATGTCTCTGCACTACGTTATTCATACAGAGATACGGTCATTATTAAGTAGAATACTTAACATTAGTTTGTATGCTTCACTGTCAACTCTAATAGAGCGCGAGATTTGTACTACAAATGTGTGACCATTCATTAGTTCGAGCACGAAACAAAACAATGGATTAGGTCTAGGAGAATCTGGGAAATCAAACACGCTAAAAATATACTTCATGTTAAATGAAATGGAAATAGAGTAAATTGCAAGAATCAGCATAGAAATCTGTGGAATGTGCCAATAGATGTATTGTTTTTTTTTTTCGTCAAATTTTATTCATTATGAAGTTCACTTACATTTAAGATAATATCTTGGTCTATATTGATCTGATTTATTTTAATCCAAAACGTCACAATATGATTCCAACTATACATAGCTCTCTTGCTCTTTCTGGTAGGTATACTGTGTACAAGTTGTAAGTTTCTTGTTTGATAACATGTACAGTGCACAACCAACTAAATTTAGCTTTTAGCTAGTTACATAAAATTTAAACTAAACCTCTGATTACCAATAAATACCAGTTTGACAATGACACAATTTGCGTAAGCCAGAGACAGGGGACAGAAGCAATATATTATTTTAAAGTTAGTATTAAAAAAAGTAAACAAAAACTGTACAGGAAGTAGAACTATTGTTCAAGTTATTTTTACACCGGATCTCGAAGGCTTCAACCAGGTCTCCCCTGAAATAATATTGACAGATTAAAAGTAAAGAAATAGTGTGAGACATCTATTGCTTCGTCATTCTTTACTTAAGTAAAAAAAAAAAGCAAAAAAAAAAAAAAACTTGCTTTAGTCCTAACTACAAATGGCTTTCTCTCTGTCCATCTTTTAGTCTCTCTTAGTAAACATAAATATTAAAATGATAAAAAGGATTTGCATCCTTTGAAAATGAGAGCCAAAAACTTATAATCTACAGACTTTTTTTGCTCACTCTAAAATTAATTACATGAACTACATACATTAAAAGATGTCATGATACTAATTAGGCGAGGCTCACGAGGCAAACGAGACATAAAAAGATTTCAATATCTGAATGAACAGTTTCATTTCTATAAATGATATAATTTATTTTCTTCGGATTAGTTTCAATCTAAGCATTGTTTTTTAAACAATCAAATTTTATCTTTTTTTTTTTTCAATTATCTCTTTTCATTTTTTTTTCTTGAATTATTTATTTCAAAATTTGATTTTCATTTCTTTTAGTCGAGGTTCAATGAAATGGTTAATGATTATCCAACTTAATCTCATTGTCTCACAATCAGCTGACCTTTTTTTTTTTAATTCGTCAGAATTTCAGAATTAATAGATTCATTAAATTCGTCAAAACGAGGCAGGTCAGAGTGACATTGACAAACTCATTTTGTAGATTTATTACGTATGTCATTTGAAGTAACAGAAAGTTTCCAACTTGTTTAGTACAACAATATTGCACAACAAACAAACGATACTTACTATTAAACGAAGCTTCGAGTTCTTAAAGATTAATATAAATGGTAGGTGTTTTATAAATCTAGGTTATCTCTCAATGACACGCCGTAGGAAGAGAAGAACTCTTCATTTAAACAAGAAACCAGATCATAATAAAACTGTAGTCCATTGAGGGAATCGGAAATATAATTTGACATTTAAATACAAAAGAGAGTCACAGTATACAAAAATAATTAATCAGCACACTTAAGTAAATCTAAATGCAAATGACGAAACAACCCTAGATGTATATAATCTTATTCGTTGTGGCGTGATCTCACTTGCCTATAAATTATCTATAAATTATCTCAGTTACACAAGCCCTGTCTTCAAGTCGAATTAATTAAAGAATCAGATTATGTTCAAATATTTCTGCACTATACTATTATGGTTCATTCTTAACGGTAAACCACCATCTCTTTTGGTCGAAACTCCAAATTCTGTCATTTTGTCTCTTGGTCAAAACTCTGTAACTTCTGTCCGTTTGATATTGCTTTGTTACAACATTCAATTAAATGTTTGACAGTCTGTCAAGGGTGGGGGGAGGTATACTTCAAACAATAAATTAAACACTGAAAAGTTTGTTTATTCTACAACTTCTGTCCTTCTGATATTTCATTGTTCCAACATTCAATAAAATGTCGACAGTCAGGGGAAGGAGTGGGAAGTGTAGCTTAAAAAACAAAAACAAATGAGTAGTTGGTTTATTGTAGTGCTATTGTCCACGGAGGCTAATGAAAGCCTGATTAATAAGGCAAACCATTAAACACCGGAAATGTCAGATAGTGTGGAGCGTGAAAGTATCGGTGTATTTATGTATGTGTGTGTGTGTGTGCGAGTTATACGGCACAGGAATATTGGCCTAATTGTCGGAGTGATATATTCAACATGGGTTACTGATTGATACGTCGCTGAGTGAAGGGTTGATTCGACTTGATGACGTGTTCAGAAAATAGGTGAAAAAGTTGAAATGAGGAATTGCGTTCCCTGATTAATGAGCAAATAATTAGGTTTTGTTGGTTCCTTCTACACTTCTGATTTACGCATTACACAAGTAACAAATCAGTACCAAGTAGTCATTGCACAAGATAAGAAACGTAGGTCTATATCTATCAGTACAAAAAAAGTGATATTATTCGCTAGATGCAAACAAAAGGGACTTAAGTCTCAATGTTTCCCCTAATAAAAAAATATTTGTGTGAAGTTAAATTCTCTTTCTTCCCTAGTGCCATTAGAGCATGGAATATGCTGCCTGAGCTAGCCAGGAAAACCAGTGAGTTGGCAGAATTTAAGTCATTGCTTAATATGCATGACTGAATGCATGAGGCCTAGGACGTATTCATCTTCTTTTTTGAAGTAACGTCTGTATTATATAAGATAAGATAAGATGTTGCTTAAGGTCCTAACACACTCAATATTGACAAAGAATGTTCCTTTTAAGAATATAAACGTTTTCAAAGCAGCTTTTAGTTTTAAACAGCATACAAATATAGATTCTAAATTATGCAAGTGAAGCTTCGAGCTAGCAGCTTTCATAAATACAAGGTTGGATAGTAAGAAATGGGGAAAGGTGGCGGGCACATCGACATAAAAGTTTGTAATAATTTGTCAGTAAATTCGAGCCCTTGGTAGATGAAGTACAATCCCGGAGATTAAGATTAGATAGTAATTGATAACTAACCGGCAATAGAAATGTCATTATAGTTTACATGTCTATTATCTTGTTTGTGTGTGTGATAGAAAGATTGAGATTGTTTTCATAAGAATAAATAGATCTAGTGTTTGCTGAACAAACTGGATAGCGGGTTTTCAATGACAGAAATGTTTTAAAGATAAGAACAAGTTTGTTTGTTGTTTTCCTCTCTCAGAGATAAGAGTCACTATGTGAACTAATCTAAACTAACAGTGACTCACTGACTCTCAACATTTTGATTTCTAAATATTTAGGTCACATCGAAACATAAAGCTGTTCAATTTCTCTAGACATGTCTAGACAGATATTTTTAGTTAAATATGGTAGATATTTTAGTTAAATATGGTAGATACTTTTAGTTAAATATGGTAGATATTTTTAGTTAAATATGGTAGATATTTTTAGTTAAATATGATAGATATTTTAGTTAAATATGGTAGATATTTTTAGTTAAATATGGTAGATATGTTTTAGTTAATATGGTAGATATTTTTAGTTAAATATGGTAGATATTTAATTGATATTGTGTATAGAATTACTTCAAAAGTCTGCAATCGCTACAAATGTTTACATTGATCCGAAATAAATATGATTTAAACTTAAGAGGGTGTTGATAAAAACAAAAGATGAAAAGGAAATAAACCAGACTATGACGAAATACGTGCAATTATGTTCTGAAGCACACATACATATGTGTAATAGGATTCTGCATGATCAGAAAGTGAAAAAGACAAAATATATCTTTCGTTTGTACATCTTAAAACAGGTAAACAAAGTGGCGCATTTTAAGTTCTGAGACAAAGTAATAAATGTGGTAGCATTAGTGCACACAAACACACACGCACAAATAAAACTTTGTTACCAGAATGTATGCATTAATATCTAGAGATTTAATTACACGGTAGGGAAATTATGATACATAAACTGTCATAAAGCTACTTTGAAGCGAATACCAGAGGTCACATGTCAAGCTAATTATTAGAACACACAATTCATTTCTTTTTAACAAATAAATTGAAAATGATTATTATTATTATAGCTTTTATATAGCGCTACTTTCATGCTTATAGCATGCTCAGAGCGCTTTGGTCCAATCTCATTTGTAGACCAGTGGGGGGGATGGGGTATCTAGGAGTTGGTTTCCCGTGCTGCCTTTGGGCGCTCAGTAAACACAACTCTGCCCGAGTGTCGAACCTCGAGCCCCTTTCTAGGTAGCCAAGCAACCCAAGCTCAAGCCCCACTTAGCCTCTCGACCACGCTTCCCAAAGCGAAAAGATGCATTTGACTAATTGAATGAAAAGTAGCTTTTTAAACAAAAAATTGTCAAAGACTATAGTTACAGAATGTTAAATATTTTCATCTTCATAAGTAATTTGAATTTTCGTCTTCGCAAGAACCACCCTCACTTTGATAGATACACAGTTGCCTGTTCTAATCAACAAAATGGCTCTTTTGCGAAGTCATCGAAGCATTACAATAATTTCTTGCTCTCCTCTTTCGTTTTTTTCTTTATTTATTGACTTTCCGGATATAAAGTTTTAACAACTCACAAGAATGAAAGAAACTTAGATTTTACGTCTAGAAAAAAAAAATTCTTAATGGACCTGGCTCGTTGATGCGTCAACACGAGCTGGAAGCATACTATAACTTATGAGTCAAATTTACTTAATTCACTAAATATTATTTTATTGAAGGTTTCGGGGTCAGCTTGACAACTGGAGACGATTCTACCTGGAGTAGTTCAGAGCTCTATATCGTGCCCCATCAAATCGCTCTGATACTGTGAACCCAGTAGACTTGTGGTCAAGGCTATCTTTCTCTAGTACAAAGTGCATTATACTCGAGAGCAGAGATATCAGACTTTAATATCACGTGCATTTCACTACAGAACGTGAGCAGTCACAAAAATAATAATTTTCACTCAACCCAAACATAAAGCACAATTGAGTGCAGCGACTGTTTTATATTAGCCGCCATTACATAAGCAAACATTATATCGAGATAAACTCTTGGTATTAACGCACTGAGATGTCTACAGGTAAATCAAGGCGATGGGGAGGAGTTCTATGAATGGCTTAAAATAAAACTGTAAGAGGGCTAAGGGTATTTGGTGCACAGTTCAAAACATGAACTTTTAAAAAGGCTTAGGTGCATAAACAATATACACAATTTTGTCTTTCAAAACTTTGATTTACGTTATGTCACAAGTTGAAGTTATGATGCCGGGGATTTTACTTGAATTAAAACAGTTGAATAAATGACGTCCTAGGATTCACAATAATTGATTCTTTGTTGAGAATAAAACTCTAGAAACTTTATTTAAACACAACGTAAATACAGCTTATGTACAAGGTACATATTAATAAAATGAGAATACAATAAAAAGGCTTCTTTCTTCAATAATATTTCAGAGCAAACTAGAAACACAACCTATCATTTAAAAAGTTCGCTCCAGACTGAATCTGGCGCGTCTTATTCCAGCTGGCGCTAACTCTTTTTTAAAAAAAGGTCTTTTTATTTTAAATCAACCAATAGATTTTGAATTCTAGAAGTCTATAGACAAGCTATAAATAACTCCCGGGCAAAACCCTCACAGAGATCAACCCAGATTCTAGGTTTTCCTAGGTGGCCATAATAAATAAAAAAAAAAACATAAGTAAAACCTAGAATGGCATATGTGACACGCTACAAAAAGTGAATGACCAGTAAGAAAAAAACAAGAAGATGCATGGTGGCCATAATGTAAACAAGGCACATGTTGTATGGCCGCAAATTATGTATGACCAACTCAATACATGATCGACTAAATGTATGAGTGCCAAGAAAGAAAAATCTAGAAGACCAACACCTTGCATGGCCAACATGATGTATAGGTTCCACAGACAAATGTGATGTAAGATCATCATGATACATGGACGTCAAGATGAATGAGTGTCATGATGTATGACGGACAGAATGTATGACAGACAGAATTTATGACGGACAGAATGTGTAATCGTCATTTAAAACTTCTACTACTCCTTCGTTTGTTTCAATTTACGTCTAAATAAATTCACGGCCAAGTCAAGTCCAAGAGGGCGCCACTAGTCTTAAGATGTCGACGCCAACTCATTATTTATTGTGCTGATAGTACATAGATACGAAACAATTCGAGGCCAGGAATGGACACAGTACTAAATCCTAGCGCAAAGCTGCGTTAGCTACTGACTCCTTGTCAAAGATAAATGGCAGCGTCCAGTTGAAAGGTCCTCAAACTATTATTATTATTATACAAATAAGATCCAGGGATAATGTCATAGTTATTTTCTAGTAGAAAGCTGTTATTTATTAATTTTAAAAAAAAAAGGGGGGGGGGCTTCTATTTCCAAACGAGCAAGTTAGTGCTGCCTTACAAACAGCAAGCGGACTATATTCTGTGTTGTTGTTTTTTTGTTAAAAAAAAAGCAAAATATAAAAATATTTAAAAATCATCTAACTCCACAGTTACAACTATGTATCTCAGTAATGTAGAAGTTATTTCCCTTTTTGATATCAAATAAATAATTCATTACTAGTACTTCATTGACTAATTGTTTACTTTTGTCTTATCCATGTATTGTCCTCACCTATGGCTAATTGTACAGTGTCAACTTGGTCTGATATAGGGTGTGGGAGAAAGTGTTTAAAATACTACATGACATTCAGACAGTTTTGAGTTGATATAAGCTTTGTAAAAAACTAGGAAGAAATATTTTCAGAAAATTTCTATATTAAATTTCAAAAGTAGCATCTTCTTAAATCGTGTGAGAGAACCCAGTATAGCGTGAGTTGAATTAAGATATTGTTTGGGAGTCCCACTGAAACGAGGGGGGAGGGGTGGGAAGGAGATACGGGAAGTGGAGCCAAGGGCGTGCTTGTTTGTCTGCAACAATAGGACAGCAGCTGTCATAACGGCTTATGATCTGACCCAGGCCAAAGTCAGACTGAGTCACGCAGAAGTGAAAATGTTGTAACCAATCAATTCCAAGATCTGCTTTTCTGTGCATCTACGTTGTCTAATAGTTACACAGACATATGGGCTTACACCAATAAGACAAAATAAAACAGAAGGGAGAGAGAGAGAGAGAGAGGGGGGAAAGAAGCAGGAAAAAGATAAAGGAGGGAGAGAGTGAGAATGAGATGGAGGAGGGAGAGATTCAGAAGGAGGCAGAGATTTAAGAGAGTGGGAGGAAGAAGCGAAGAGATATAAAACTAAAAGTGTACTTTTAACAAATGGGTGACGGATCCTAAAGTATACGTGTACGTCCTACAGAATGTGTTGCTTGTTTTGTTTATAAGAACTTCACAATATTCCAAGTCAAATTTACGTAACAGACACCTAATGCTACGATAGACCATGATACTGATCCTAGACTCAATCTAAAATTAGACACTCATGCGATTATTTCTAACCATCACTAAATTAAAGTTACCATTCACTACACTAAAATGCAAGCTCATACAATCACATTTTCAAATGTTGACCATAACGACATAAAATGAGTACGATGACCAAAAGCGGTCCACCCCTCCCCCTTTCTTCCTATAGCTTTTCATGGGTAAGTGGTTCTCAAAGAAAGTCATCGGACTCCAATTTAAAATTTCTCACGAAGACTCAAACTTGACCTTGCTAGACAAACGCAATTTCCCTTATAAGTTTCCATGAAAATATTTCTTTAAATGTCTAGGCTAGATTTTAATTGAAATTAAAGATACATTTTTTTTCCAACGAAATTGGCGAGGAGTAAGACAGTAAGTTTCAACAATTTCTTTAAAAAAAAAAAGTACAATGAGAATAATTGTTACATTAGTCCACAATTGTTTCCGCTCCCATAACCAAATTGTTTGCCTTCTTCCCCCTTACCCCATCACCAACTTTGTGACTATAAGATGCCTCTCTATCCTGAAACCTTACAATTATTAAACAAAAAAAAATCGGACATGAGAGAAGAATTTAAAAAAAAAAAAAAGCAAAAAAAAATTGACTAGAGAGGATACAAAAGAAAATATAAGTTTATAAACAGAACAAGATAGACTCCTTCTGACAATGTACATAATATATAGAGAGAATGGAAGTACAATCTAATGTCTGTATCTTTTTAGAAACAATGGGTTTTGGAAACAAAAACAAAAAAGGTTGATTCGTAACAAGTGTTACGGCCTGACAAACAGAAGTCTAATTGAAATATTTGAGCAAGCGGAACTCAACAAGGAAACAGCCAGGCCAATATGTCTTCCCACCTCCCAGCCCTCACACAGCCCTCACACATCCCTCACACATCAAACATCATCAGATCTAATTGGTTCTGTCACACTCCGAGCTGAATGCCCAAGCAACATATCAATTAGAATATACAACAAAAGACGAAACGTTGCAGTCTAGAACTCAAAACTTTCATTTGAGGAGAAAATAATTTGGGGGTAATTAGAGACTTCGTGCTTTTTCTTTCTCTTGTCGATCTGGAGTTTGTAATGATTTTAAGATACAGCTTACGTGGCACAAAAAAAAAAAGGGAGGGCGGATACAAAATTAGGTCAGCAATACTGGTAGTATTGTTACAAAAGATCTTTTTTTTTCTTTAAATCTGTGACATGGGGTGGGGGGAGGAGTAGAGAAGAAATGAAACTTAAATCCGTTATTGCATCATTCCAGGATTTCTCTAGTTGTATTTTATGTTCCTCTTTTTTTTTACAGGATCATGACCGTAAGGCAGTCGGACATTGTGATACTCGAGTGGAAAATGTGATAGGACAAGCTGGTTCGTTGTGTGGTGGGCTGCTGAAGGCGTGGTGGTCAAATGGTACTACAGGCATGACGTGTTCTACAATAATTTAATGTTCCCTGATACCTCGTCAGTAGGACAGCTTTGAAAGTCGTACAATCTTTACCATGTCTTTTTTTTATATTTAAAAATAATGTCATGGGATGTGACATAACTTCATTTGTTGCTATGGAATTTTCGAAAACTGTGACTAGAACAAAAATGTGGCACTTTTCTTATCGAATAGAGACTTTATTGAACGTGGACCTTATCGAATGTGGAAAATGTTATCGAAAGTGAGCCTTATCGAATAGAGACCTTATTGAACGTGGACCTTATCGAATAGAGACCTTATTGAACGTGACCTTATCGAATAGAGACCTTATTGAACGTGGACCTTATCGAATAG
>JADKLZ010051614.1:0-12016 GCA_021533235.1 Biomphalaria straminea | reverse complement strand
AAATTATAGCGTATACTGCAAATAGGTATATCCAGTAATGCGTATTGCGTTCGTGATGAAGAGATTCTAATGTAACCAAGTTGACCATTATTTCTCAAAAAAGGGGGAGATAAGATGAACCCCGGTTTGGGGAAAGGCAGGGTGGCCTAGGCGCAGAGTCTGAGAGACAGTAAGGAAGAGGGGGGGGGAGATTGTAGTTTTTAAAATGAATCGAAATAAGTTGTTTATATCATTAAACATATTACAATTTGTTTTTCAACAAATATCTATATCTATATCTATCTATATCTATCTATCTATCTATCTATCTATCTATCTATCTATCTATCTATCTATCTATCTATATATACATATATTTATGTTTCAAGAAGCTTGTCGTACATCTTTCATATGTTCCTTGAGAGTTGAAAATAATCTATTCCCTAGTTCTAATAGTCAGTGGAATGACGGTAAATGGCAGCGGTTAGGATATAAACCTTGAACCATCGAGATTTAGAACTAATTAAAACAAATAAGATTTTAAAAAAGAAAAAAAATGAGGAAGAAAAAAGATAATAGGAGAAAGAGAGAAAAAGAGAATGAAAGAATAAAACGGAAAGAAAGAAAAAGAAAGCGATTGAGTCAGAAATAAGCATTTAATCACTGAAATACATCTACAGTAATAAACCACGAAAATTGTTAAGTTTTTTTTTGGGGGGGGCTATAGCAGACACAAAGATAAAGGCACATTCCTCATTCCATATGCTAAGACAAATTTGTACTAATGCTCCTTCTTCCCTAGTGATATTAGAGCATGGAATGGGTTACCTGAGCTAGCCTGAAAACCAGTGACTTGGCAGAAATTAGGTCATTGATTAATCTGCATATGCCTAACGCGTAGGACGTAATTATCTCCTTTTTTAAATAACGTCTATTTTATATAAGATAATATAAGACATAGTTACACTAGAATTAAGATCGCTTGTATTTCTCAGATTCTTGGCTGTTAGCTGTGGGAGAGAATGCTTCATTCTTCAAATGTTTGGGTCATATCTTGAAAAACACAATGTTTGAGTCATCAGACACCAAGCCAGCCATCATTGGTGTGTCTCAAAAACCAGACTTAAGAACATCACTCAAAATCAAAAACGTAAGTTATTGTTTATCAAATCAGTCTGTCTGTCTGTCTGGTAAAAAGTTTGTACATGCTTTCTCTCCCACACACAATCTCGGAACCAGTTAAAATTTGGCGCAATCATTTCTCAAACCTGAAAACTCAAGAAAGAACAAAAACATTAATCAATTATTTAATTAAGTATTGGAAAAAAATATTTATTTTAGGGTATCACGAACAACGGAAAGAAAATGTACTTGATTGAAGTGGTGTTATAAGCTGAACTAGTCTTTATAGAAACAGTAGATAACTGTACAATCTTCCATGCTCATAAACTTTTCACCAGAAGAGTGGTTACCGTGTTGGCTTGAGAAGCCTGAGAAGACTTTAGTCCACAAGTTCGAATATATGTCTTTTAACTTTTTTATGCAAGTACATATAAACCTCGATTAACTTTGTTATGCAAGTACATATAAACCGCGATTAACTTTTTTATGCAGGGGCAGATGTATTTCAATTACCAATATAACCCATTCTTCGAAACGCTTCAAGGGCATGAAATCGCGTTACAATTCACGCTGTTTAAACAATATTATTATTGGAATAGATGTATTGCAAATTTAATTACTGGACGATTCCAAACTAAATTGATATAACTACATTTCGTAAAAGTATTTTTATATACATTTTATTTTAGTATTTTTCTTGTTTCCCTCCCCCCCTCTCAAAAAAGTTATAATAAATGATCGATCTATTTACCAAGTTTATATCAACTCTGGTAGACAGTTTGTACTCGTCATTTCTTCCAAATTCGATTTCACTTCAAGCTCGAACAGTAAATGAAACAAAAAGTTCCCCTTTCAAACCTTGTGGTCTATAGGACAGATGATTTATAAAGGTCACCTGTTTCTGTTGTCTGCAGTTAATTGGGGTGTCATGTGGCAAGCACAACGAACTTTACTTTTCCCCCACTAATGTCAGGTACCCATTAGAGCTGTTTGGACTCAGAGGCGACCAAAATTAAAAATTCTAGTCTTAACCAGGATTCGAACCCGGGACCCCCAGTTTCGTATATCATGCGTTTAACCTTTCAGCCATCGCGCCTCCAAGCTCGTACAGTTGGAAGAAATTTTCCATGACTGATAATCTGGTATAAGTTGAATTATTTCCCTTTATTGTTTGTAGGAGGAAAAAAAGCAATCAAATAACTATAAGTAACTATACAACCTAAGCAGCTTCCCTGGCAATGTGGTTGCCTTATTGGCAAGAGGAAGCAAAAGCGTTGAACAAGATACCCCCATTTTTTTTACCCCTACCCATCTGAAGCTAGTCCAATCAAGGGATATGATCATAGCGTATTATTAAAGCTAAAAGCGTGAACTTGCGCTAAACAAAAAAACAATTGGTAAAAAAAAATACTTCAGTCGTACAGATCTATTATTGATAGTCTATATTTATTACAAATTTAAATAATATAAACTTCGTTGCTGTTTTTTTAAAAGTATCTATATAACTTAATGTAGTGTTCCGTGACGTGCTGTTGATGGTCTGACGGTTAGGTGGCGGTATAAAGTAGAAAAGAAAAGATTGATTCCAGGGGCGTAGCTAGGGATTTTCCTTCATTTTGGGGCCCTTAAGCATGACCTCTTTGGGGGCCTTTTCAGTTGCTTATTATCTAATTTTCAATGTAAAAAAATGCTCATTTGAGGATCCCCTTAAGTGGGGGCACGGGGGATTTTCAAATTCTCCCCCTCCTCCCCCACCCTAGCTACGCCACTGATTGATTCATATTTTGTTAGGCAAAATAAATAAATGTGTAAAATTTCAAGTTGATCATTGAAAAGGGTGGGAGAAATAAAGTGTTTGAAATACATATCAGACAGATAAATAGACAAAGAGAGTTGATATGAGCTTTGTAATTATAGACCAACATCAGCCTCACTTAGGTTTGCTTTGTTTTTCTTTTTTTTCCCCCAGAGTCTGCGATGGTATAACGTGACCAAAGAGGAAATGCAGGACTTAGATCAGAATATCAACCATTACATTTTCACATCTCACAAGGACATTAGTGTTCAACAATCTGGTAGGAAAAAAACAACAAATTAAATAATTTTTGGATATTAAAAGGTGTACTAGATCTAGTGGCGTAGCTAGGAATTCGCCATCGATTAGGGAGGTGGGGCTGAAGGGGCTTGACCTCTTTAGGGGCCCTTTGTCTTTTGACATTCGACATCATGACATGTGATAATGGCGTATTATGTAATATTGGGACACTCATTTCGGGGAACACTCAAGAGGGATGTCAAATTCTAAAAAACTCTTCCCCTCAAAAAAAAAAAATAGCCACGCCACTGACTATATCTATACATTTGCTTAGCCAGGATTTTTTTTCGCGTGAGAATGTTAAAGGGGCGAGGTTATGTTTTAAATTTGACATTCGTTTATTTTTAAGAGAAAACAATTGTATAAAGGAGGTTTGTTCCCCTTTCAGACCGTGTGATCTATAAGGCAGATGATCTAAAGGTCATCTATTTCTGTGGCCTACGGTTTACGAGGGTGTCATGTGGCCAGCACAACGACCTGAGAGCGGAGGATCCACTCTGCTCATCACTACCACTGTAGGGTAAGAGTTTTCCACAATGGGGAGTGGTTTGACGACGATTTCTCGATATCCCCAGTATTAAAACTGTCCCTGGGTTCGACGAGATCCTCTACTACGACGTCAGGGGACGGGCTAGATAGAGCCTAGCTCATGAGCGCAAAAGTACCGCCCGACACAGCCCGCGAAAGCCGATCCAGTCAGCCCAATTTTGCCCATTTGAGAGACCCGCGAATCAGCCGAGTCCCAGGAGAACCCGACCAACCCCCGAGTTGGTGTCCAGCGCTATCCGCTTTTCGGAGATCCCGTTAGGTTTCTTACCGTTGCCCTGGGGCCCCACAGGAGGGGGTCTGGACATAACCCCTTTGATGGACTTTTACACTTGCCGACTGCCCATTCATCAGTGGCAAGCAACCAGTACACTTGGCCATCCCTTTGAAGAGCAGGGATGTTCACCCGATAACCACGTTGAAGTGGTACTGGAATTGCCGAGAGCACAATGACCAACCGCCTTTACCTTTCCCAACTAATGTCAAGTACCCATTAGAGCTGGGCGCCCAAAGATCTCGAAATTAAAAATCGAGGTCTTCACTAGGATTTAAACCCGGAACCTCCGGTTCGCAATCCAAGCGCTTTATCGCACCTTCCATAAAGGAGGAATTGTCATTTAAAAAAATATATATATTTTTAAATATTTGTCTTCTGTACTATTGATTGCACTAGGGACTAGTTATACGTTCATACATTCTTCGTCTAGAGACAAACACTACGACAGATAACCAGAACGAGAACAACAATGATAAGGGAAAGAAGAACGAAAAGTCTAAAAATGTTTTTGAATGTATTTTCCTTTGCAACGGAACTTCTGATTCTATGCTGGACATTGAGTTTAGTTTGAAAAAACAAAGGGCTATCATAATACTTAAGGTAAGAATTTTTTTTTTCACAGCTATGCTAATTTGTGAAATTTTTTTACTTTATTAAAAAATTAATGTGATAATATATAGTTCATCTATCGTGCTTCGATGATAACCATTTAGTCATCCAGGAGTGCTAAAGGCTTTACATTGGGATTTTATACATCCTCAGGTTGCTGAAGAGACCTATGTACGCCCGGAATGGTCGGCTGCACACTGGGCAGGTTATTCCAGCTGGAGCTAGAGTCTTTGGCCTTTCTTCTCTGGCACTTCTCTTCTGCCGGCGTTGTTCTCTTTTCCCCAGCAACCTGTGCGCCAGTTTTCACAGCGCGACGTCATGATTCTCAGTCATGAGCTTCTGTTTCCCAGGTGCCTGGGTCTATGTTGAATGCCTTTAGAGAAGCTTTGAGTGTGTCATTGAAGTGATTTCTTTAACCACCTTGCCAACGCTTAATTGGCCATTCAAGAGTCGTTTAGGGATGCAGCGGTCTTCCATTCCGCGTATGTAGCCTGCCCATCTCAGCTGGGACTGCATCAGGATTGTGTGGATGCTTTGCAGAACCTCCCTTCGAGGGACTTTAATATCTGATAATTTTTCTTGCCATTTGACATTCAGTATTTTTCTGAGACATGTCATGTGGAAAAGGTTCAGTTTCTCTGCAAGTTTTCTGTTCACTGTCCACGTAATTATAATGTAATAAACGAGATGCCATCCATCCATTATGCATGTAAACAGGACCTGTTTGATTTCAAGTAAAAACGTATACTAATACCCACACCTAATGTTCCTTATTCATAACACAACTGGAATTGTTTATTAGATTAGCAATTATATATGATCTCTGCCTAAAAAAACACATCTGATCTATGCCCATCTATCTGGTAAAAAGGGTATATGAGTTAAAATTTTTCACAATTATTCATTAAACATGAAAAGACACGAATCAATAAAAACAATTAAACAATTAGTTAATTTATTGTTGGTGATTATTATTTTTGTTTCATATTTGAAAATAAGGGGAAGGAATGCTACTTATATTTATATATATATGGATTTAGTCCCCTTATTACGTTTTGACACTTTTTTCTTACTTTTCCCATTATTGGATCAAGTTATGCATATTTATTCATAGACGATAACAATATATTAATCAATCCAAAAATGAAACAATGATTTGATCAATAATACTAATTATTTAAACACGTTTTATATTCCACAAAAGTGACATAAACCCTGTCGTTTTCAGATAAATGACAGTACATAGCCTTCCTTCTCTTAGATACACTTTTAAAAGGTATTCTTTTCTAAAATGCTTGTTTTTATTATTGAAACAGCGGTCAGGAGGAGTTGCTGACATTCTATCCGATATTATTGAAATACAACAAAGAGAAGGGTAATGTATCTTTCATTTGAGTTGATGTGTGTTACATCCGCATCGTGGTGTAAATGTGAAATGGTGCGAATGCGTGTTGAAGTTAAACGGGGAACCAAAATGGAAATAGAGAAACATAGAGTGTTTACAGTGTTGCGAAGACATTTATAAACTATGACTTTGTCGTTATTTCGTGTTTGTATAGTGTTAAAAGAGTTTCATTATATAACAAGACGTAGAACTGTAAACACTCTGAAAGGCAGCAGACATTTTAATTGAGAGTGTTTTTATTTTTCTCTTAGGTGGGTAGTTAGGAAAGGCTGACGACCCCTGTGGTCGGAAGTTTATTACTATAGACTTGTTGCACCCTATGTTAGTGAAAACAGTTCCGACGGACATAAAATCTGAGCCTCGTATTAAGACCGGAAAATGGGGCTGTTTCAGACGCACGCTATTTTATATGTATTGGAATGATCATACACTAAACACAATTTTTCAGAAAGAAACCCTAATGATATTTAATGTACAAAAAGATAAGATTGTAATGCAAATAACAACATAATTTCATAATTAATAATTTGGTTTTCTTAAAATGTATAACTTTTTATCGCTATAGGGAGTCCAACATGGAACACACTAAAAATGTGGCTGCAAACAAGATTTTGGAACTGAAAAGATTGAGTTCAAGGTCAGTATTATAACTTTTTGAGAAAACAAAAATATCTACAAATTAAAAAAATAGTGAACAATAAAATATCAATAATTATGTCCAATTGTTTCCATCCTAAGGAAGGAAATTGATGCAATTTTTAAATCATTTTGTACATTTAAACGTATGTTCAGAACAAAAATATACTCACTTCATGATAGCAAACGGAAAGAAATGTTGGCGGACAGGTCTAGACCTGTAACACTCAACTAGGCGGTTATCCACCAATCAATCGTCTGAATGATTAGGTAATTTTTCAACATGGCCAGGTAATTTTTCAACATGGCCAGGTAATTTTTCAACATGGCCAGGTAATTTTTCAACATGGCCAGGTAATTTTTCAACATGGCCAGGTAATTTTTCAACATGGCCAGGTAATTTCTCAACATGGCCAAATAATTCTTCTACATGGCCGGTAGTCTGTCATTTGGTCAAGCATCTATCCGTTTTGCAAAGTATTTTCTAGGAAAAGTTAAAATGAATGGACTCCCTACAAAGCCAATGACAGTATTTATGTTTCTAGGCATCCAGAGTTGTGCTCCACGATATCTATTATCAAGTTTAGAGTTGTCGAAATGGTTTGAAAATTTCGCTAACAGCAGCAATACAGTTTTCGGCAGTTTAAAAAGTCTATGCTATTTAAAGACAGACCCTTGATTAGAATGCGCAAAAAAAAAGATGAAAGTGGGCAGATCTGGAAGATGTCAATCGTCAGTGGACCTGAGATTACTGGAAGGACAGGAGAGCAGATGAAGAGAGCTGATGAGAACTTAAATCGGTGGCAAGGTTTGGTTCTGGTCCCTTTTATCCCCCAACCCCCGGAGGAGTTCACAGGAATAATAGAAATATAGAATACACAGGATTTAATTGGGGTCAAAAGTCACCATCAGGTATATAGAACTATGTTAAGTCTGATGTGACGTAGTGGCCACAAAACAAAGCAGAGAAGGGAGACAACTACAACTATTTTTGAAGTGTGATCACTAATAAATGACTGGAAGGTCTAGTTGTTAGAAAGAAATCAATTTCTTATTAAAACAATCTATATTTTGTTGGCATTGTCGGCAAGCGGCTGAAAAACATCCGCAAGAGGTAAATGGTGTCTTTAAGTGGGTACAAAATAAACTGGAGTAAGCTTACATTTTTAATTTTTTGTAAGTCGAGAAAATCCAATCCGGCATGCACAATCCATACAATGAAATAACTATTGAACATGTCACTGCATTGACATTTTTTTAGGTTAAACCATTTCAAAGTACAAAACAAAACAACAACAACACACAAAAAAACTGGTATATACGTGTTACCAAAAATCTTCAATAAACTTCCATACTTCACAATTTTTTGTTTTCGATTGCAGTAGTGATCTGGATGTAGCCAAAATAGTTGAAATCATTTCAAATATTCTGAAACAAATTGGCAAACAGGTCCAAATATTAGATATCAGTAAAAAACTGGAGGAGAGAAACATCACAGAAGTTATATTCAAGGCAGTTGACGGTAAGAATTTCTTTACAAAGTTTAAAAGGAATGTGTACTCATTAGCTTTTTATTTCAATTTTTAACAAATTAATTTCACACATTTTCAAAATGTAAATTTTTGTACATCAGAAAAAAACATGTAATAGTAAATTAATAAAAAACATATTCCTATTGTTTTATTATTAAATGACATTGGATCGGATGGGGTTATAAAAAAAAAGATGGGATTGAATCAGGTGCCGATCGAATTATATCCGAGAGTGTCGAATGGGATTCTTATCCTATAAAATACAGACGTTACTTCAGAAAAGATGATTACATCCAGCGCGTTTGTACAAATTGGTCCTAGCTCATAGGTATTGAAATAATTATTCAATAAGTAGTGATAGAAATCGATCATGTTCTAAAATAAACAAATCTGACTCATAAATATATCATGTAGTTAGGGTTAATTTTAAAAAAATATATAACCCAAATAATAACATAAAACTAAAATGTATTTAACCTTAGTTAGGCCCATAATAGAATACGCACGTTATATTTGGGATCCCTCAACTCAAGTCATTGGCTAACATGTATGAATAGATGCATGACGCTTAGGACGTAATCATCTTCTTTTTTTTTTGAAGCATCGTCTGTATTATATGATTATTATATAAGATAAGATAAGGCTGATAAGGTATTTTAAAAAAAATAAAGTTACAGCCCTAAAGCCCCGGGATTGATTCGCCCATGCACGTGAAAAAGCAGGTTCACATTTTTTTCAGATAGAATATCAGAACTATAAACTACAAATCAAGAAGGACAACCCTATCTCCGTCAATACAACAAGAAGCAATGTATGCATAGTAAAAGTTTTGCCGATACTGATCTAATATCTTCTTTTTTTGAAAAAAACGTCTGTATTATATAAGATAAAGATAAGATAAGAAGATAACTTGACTAACGACTTGATACGAAGATTTATTGATAACTTGGTGAAGACTGGGATTTTTTTATTTTGAAATCTTTGGGCGCCTCTGAGTCAACCCAGCTCTAATGAGTAGGCCTATCTGACATAATTTGGGGAAAAGTAAAGGCGGTTGGTCGTTTTGCTGATTTCAGTGTAGGGCTTTGGCCGTAAAAGATTGACAGATACTTTACATAAACATGTGTATATAAAACTACTCTTGTAGTTACTTCTATATTTTAAACTCAGGTAATGACAATTGTTTTTAAGGTGCTGAAAGAGAAGCTAAACGCGTGAATACAGACAGCTACATAATGCTGTGTTTGCATCTAGACCAACTGGAGATCGCTGCTGAGATTGGTGGTCTTTGGCAGGTGGTCGAGAACAATGTAAGAGAATACACTTGGAGAGTAAACGTTAAAATCTTCAGTAATCATTTTTAAGAACTTGGGCTTCGAAAAAAGTCACGGTTATTTTCACAAAAATGTAGCAACATATGAATCGATATCATGATTGTCTTAGCGAATCGTCATATTAACTCTTTCTCTCAGTAATTATTTTCCACGTTTCTACGGAATTGCCGATTGTTATTTCACTACCCTGTGATTATCCAGCTTTAATAACTTTTTCGTTGTTATCAGACAATTTGGTATAGAATTAAAGGGAAATGCATGCTTTTTAAATAGAAAAAAAAACGTAAAGATTATTAGATGAAACATTAAATTTAATGAGATCAAATCAACAATGGTATCGTCAATCAGGAGAGAAAGAATTAATGCTAAAATTAAAAAAAAACTCACTTGGGGCTAGGTGGCTGAGCTGTAAAGCACTTGGCTTCCGACTCGAGAGATTTCGATTTAAATCTCGGTGAAGAGTGGACTTCTGAACAACAGGATTTTTTTAGACGCCTCATGAGCTCATCCATTTCTGATAGTGAAAATAAAGGCTGTTGGTGGTTGTGTTGTACTAGTTTTTTAGTAGCACTAAGATGTTTTGAATTACAATTTAAACGTACAATTTATGAACTATATTTCTTCTCAACTACGATATCCTTTTGAGTTTTTAAAACGATATTACGTGCATTTATATTGAAGGTTGAAAATAGGGGATTTCACAAACAGCCTGCCCAGAGACATCACTTTCTGAGATCCGACACTGTTTACGATCCTGTAACATTAAATACACCCCCTCTCCCGCAGTCAACAACTTTGTCTGCCTTATTTATAGCTAATATTTGGGTCCCTCTTATTAGGTCTTTGTAGCCATGTCACATAATGAAAAACATCCTGACATTGAATAATAATAATCACATTAACATGCAGGTAATGTTTAAAACGTTTTTCTTTTTACTGTTATCTACTTGCATAGTAAGTCTTGTATGCATTTCTTTTACTACATCAGAATAAAGCATTGTGTAGAGAGATCATACAGACAGCTCTGGCATTAAGACGTTACTCCTTTGTTCGCTACCTGCTCGAGCAAGGCCTTAATCCAAATGATTACATTGAGGCCACGGATGTCTCGCCTACATTACAATTGGTAAATATGTTCACGCATAATGAACGGGTAGAGATTTCATTATAAAAGTGCAAATTGAGGGGGGGGCTACATGTCAAGGGATTTCGAGTTCGAAATCTACCCATGCAGAGTTGTCGTTGCTGAGCGCTTAATGGCAGCACGGAAAACCTTCTCCAAAATTAAGATAGCTCGTCCCTAACTTGACCACAAAACAGATTGGACCACAGAGCAGTGAGCATGCTATAAGCCTTGAAACATGCACTATATTAAAGCGATTCATCTCTGCCTGTGGTCCCTCATGGGCTTTTATTTGTTTGCCTTGGCATATTTCGGATGTCACCTTAGAGTTGAACCCTATTTCATTATAGCCCAAACATTTCACAGGGCAGCGGGGAAATACAACAGACAGAGCTCCAACCCAGAATCATGAAAACAACTGTTCAGAGTGCATACCACATGACAAAGCCAGTTGCGTAACTATGGTGAGGGTAGGAAAAGCTCCCCGAGCCCTCACTGAAGGAAGGCCCCCAAAGGACTTTTCAATTTTTATGCATAAAATTTTAAATATTACACCATTTCATCATGTCATGATGTCGAATGTCAAAAAGCTGGGGCCCCCTAAAGAGTTCTAACACTCGGGCCACCAAATAATGGCCTATTCCTAGCTATGCCACTGGACAAGGCAGATATTGTATTAGTGCACTTCCAATAACGAGGCGTCACCTTGCATCAACCGTGTGCTTCAAATGTTTTCCTCATAAAATAAAGAAAAAAAAGTGGGGGGAGTCATGGTGACCGAGCGGTAAAGTGCTAGATTTCTTAACTGAGGGACCCTGAGTTGTAAACTCGGGGAAGACTGGGATTTTTTATTTCGGGTTTCTAAGGTCGTCCCTAAGTCAAATAGTTGGGTACCTGACGTTGGAGAAAGTAAATTGATTGTTTATGTCCTGGCCCAGGGCCGGTCTTAGGCCACTGCAACCTATGCGGTCGCAGTGGGCCCCGCGCTTTCATAGGCCCAGCGCTAATTCTAGGTGTAATTATTTTATTGCAAAATATATACCGAAAATTCCTGGAAATCTGATTTTATTAAAATCTCCAGAAAACTGATAAAATCTCCTGAAAAATAGACGAAATTGTCATTTGTGGGTGTCATTCATTGCGAAAAACGCCAATACTACATTCACCTTAATCGGAAGTTTCAATACCTTATTTACTTTTATAGTCACTGGCATATAAATGTGTCATCGGTTACAAGGCTCGTTATGTGAAGTTTAATCGCAATTTTGTACTCTGAATAACAGAAATCTTAATTTTCACTTATTATCCTTTCCCCCCCCCCAGACTAGGCCCCGCGCAATCAGTTGCGCATAGGGCAC
>JADKLZ010051613.1:0-12022 GCA_021533235.1 Biomphalaria straminea | reverse complement strand
AAATTATAGCGTATACTGCAAATAGGTATATCCAGTAATGCGTATTGCGTTCGTGATGAAGAGATTCTAATGTAACCAAGTTGACCATTATTTCTCAAAAAAGGGGGAGATAAGATGAACCCCGGTTTGGGGAAAGGCAGGGTGGCCTAGGCGCAGAGTCTGAGAGACAGTAAGGAAGAGGGGGGGGGAGATTGTAGTTTTTAAAATGAATCGAAATAAGTTGTTTATATCATTAAACATATTACAATTTGTTTTTCAACAAATATCTATATCTATATCTATCTATATCTATCTATCTATCTATCTATCTATCTATCTATCTATCTATCTATCTATCTATCTATATATACATATATTTATGTTTCAAGAAGCTTGTCGTACATCTTTCATATGTTCCTTGAGAGTTGAAAATAATCTATTCCCTAGTTCTAATAGTCAGTGGAATGACGGTAAATGGCAGCGGTTAGGATATAAACCTTGAACCATCGAGATTTAGAACTAATTAAAACAAATAAGATTTTAAAAAAGAAAAAAAATGAGGAAGAAAAAAGATAATAGGAGAAAGAGAGAAAAAGAGAATGAAAGAATAAAACGGAAAGAAAGAAAAAGAAAGCGATTGAGTCAGAAATAAGCATTTAATCACTGAAATACATCTACAGTAATAAACCACGAAAATTGTTAAGTTTTTTTTTGGGGGGGGCTATAGCAGACACAAAGATAAAGGCACATTCCTCATTCCATATGCTAAGACAAATTTGTACTAATGCTCCTTCTTCCCTAGTGATATTAGAGCATGGAATGGGTTACCTGAGCTAGCCTGAAAACCAGTGACTTGGCAGAAATTAGGTCATTGATTAATCTGCATATGCCTAACGCGTAGGACGTAATTATCTCCTTTTTTAAATAACGTCTATTTTATATAAGATAATATAAGACATAGTTACACTAGAATTAAGATCGCTTGTATTTCTCAGATTCTTGGCTGTTAGCTGTGGGAGAGAATGCTTCATTCTTCAAATGTTTGGGTCATATCTTGAAAAACACAATGTTTGAGTCATCAGACACCAAGCCAGCCATCATTGGTGTGTCTCAAAAACCAGACTTAAGAACATCACTCAAAATCAAAAACGTAAGTTATTGTTTATCAAATCAGTCTGTCTGTCTGTCTGGTAAAAAGTTTGTACATGCTTTCTCTCCCACACACAATCTCGGAACCAGTTAAAATTTGGCGCAATCATTTCTCAAACCTGAAAACTCAAGAAAGAACAAAAACATTAATCAATTATTTAATTAAGTATTGGAAAAAAATATTTATTTTAGGGTATCACGAACAACGGAAAGAAAATGTACTTGATTGAAGTGGTGTTATAAGCTGAACTAGTCTTTATAGAAACAGTAGATAACTGTACAATCTTCCATGCTCATAAACTTTTCACCAGAAGAGTGGTTACCGTGTTGGCTTGAGAAGCCTGAGAAGACTTTAGTCCACAAGTTCGAATATATGTCTTTTAACTTTTTTATGCAAGTACATATAAACCTCGATTAACTTTGTTATGCAAGTACATATAAACCGCGATTAACTTTTTTATGCAGGGGCAGATGTATTTCAATTACCAATATAACCCATTCTTCGAAACGCTTCAAGGGCATGAAATCGCGTTACAATTCACGCTGTTTAAACAATATTATTATTGGAATAGATGTATTGCAAATTTAATTACTGGACGATTCCAAACTAAATTGATATAACTACATTTCGTAAAAGTATTTTTATATACATTTTATTTTAGTATTTTTCTTGTTTCCCTCCCCCCCTCTCAAAAAAGTTATAATAAATGATCGATCTATTTACCAAGTTTATATCAACTCTGGTAGACAGTTTGTACTCGTCATTTCTTCCAAATTCGATTTCACTTCAAGCTCGAACAGTAAATGAAACAAAAAGTTCCCCTTTCAAACCTTGTGGTCTATAGGACAGATGATTTATAAAGGTCACCTGTTTCTGTTGTCTGCAGTTAATTGGGGTGTCATGTGGCAAGCACAACGAACTTTACTTTTCCCCCACTAATGTCAGGTACCCATTAGAGCTGTTTGGACTCAGAGGCGACCAAAATTAAAAATTCTAGTCTTAACCAGGATTCGAACCCGGGACCCCCAGTTTCGTATATCATGCGTTTAACCTTTCAGCCATCGCGCCTCCAAGCTCGTACAGTTGGAAGAAATTTTCCATGACTGATAATCTGGTATAAGTTGAATTATTTCCCTTTATTGTTTGTAGGAGGAAAAAAAGCAATCAAATAACTATAAGTAACTATACAACCTAAGCAGCTTCCCTGGCAATGTGGTTGCCTTATTGGCAAGAGGAAGCAAAAGCGTTGAACAAGATACCCCCATTTTTTTTTACCCCTACCCATCTGAAGCTAGTCCAATCAAGGGATATGATCATAGCGTATTATTAAAGCTAAAAGCGTGAACTTGCGCTAAACAAAAAAACAATTGGTAAAAAAAAATACTTCAGTCGTACAGATCTATTATTGATAGTCTATATTTATTACAAATTTAAATAATATAAACTTCGTTGCTGTTTTTTTTAAAAGTATCTATATAACTTAATGTAGTGTTCCGTGACGTGCTGTTGATGGTCTGACGGTTAGGTGGCGGTATAAAGTAGAAAAGAAAAGATTGATTCCAGGGGCGTAGCTAGGGATTTTCCTTCATTTTGGGGCCCTTAAGCATGACCTCTTTGGGGGCCTTTTCAGTTGCTTATTATCTAATTTTCAATGTAAAAAAATGCTCATTTGAGGATCCCCTTAAGTGGGGGCACGGGGGATTTTCAAATTCTCCCCCTCCTCCCCCACCCTAGCTACGCCACTGATTGATTCATATTTTGTTAGGCAAAATAAATAAATGTGTAAAATTTCAAGTTGATCATTGAAAAGGGTGGGAGAAATAAAGTGTTTGAAATACATATCAGACAGATAAATAGACAAAGAGAGTTGATATGAGCTTTGTAATTATAGACCAACATCAGCCTCACTTAGGTTTGCTTTGTTTTTCTTTTTTTTCCCCCAGAGTCTGCGATGGTATAACGTGACCAAAGAGGAAATGCAGGACTTAGATCAGAATATCAACCATTACATTTTCACATCTCACAAGGACATTAGTGTTCAACAATCTGGTAGGAAAAAAACAACAAATTAAATAATTTTTGGATATTAAAAGGTGTACTAGATCTAGTGGCGTAGCTAGGAATTCGCCATCGATTAGGGAGGTGGGGCTGAAGGGGCTTGACCTCTTTAGGGGCCCTTTGTCTTTTGACATTCGACATCATGACATGTGATAATGGCGTATTATGTAATATTGGGACACTCATTTCGGGGAACACTCAAGAGGGATGTCAAATTCTAAAAAACTCTTCCCCTCAAAAAAAAAAAATAGCCACGCCACTGACTATATCTATACATTTGCTTAGCCAGGATTTTTTTTCGCGTGAGAATGTTAAAGGGGCGAGGTTATGTTTTAAATTTGACATTCGTTTATTTTTAAGAGAAAACAATTGTATAAAGGAGGTTTGTTCCCCTTTCAGACCGTGTGATCTATAAGGCAGATGATCTAAAGGTCATCTATTTCTGTGGCCTACGGTTTACGAGGGTGTCATGTGGCCAGCACAACGACCTGAGAGCGGAGGATCCACTCTGCTCATCACTACCACTGTAGGGTAAGAGTTTTCCACAATGGGGAGTGGTTTGACGACGATTTCTCGATATCCCCAGTATTAAAACTGTCCCTGGGTTCGACGAGATCCTCTACTACGACGTCAGGGGACGGGCTAGATAGAGCCTAGCTCATGAGCGCAAAAGTACCGCCCGACACAGCCCGCGAAAGCCGATCCAGTCAGCCCAATTTTGCCCATTTGAGAGACCCGCGAATCAGCCGAGTCCCAGGAGAACCCGACCAACCCCCGAGTTGGTGTCCAGCGCTATCCGCTTTTCGGAGATCCCGTTAGGTTTCTTACCGTTGCCCTGGGGCCCCACAGGAGGGGGTCTGGACATAACCCCTTTGATGGACTTTTACACTTGCCGACTGCCCATTCATCAGTGGCAAGCAACCAGTACACTTGGCCATCCCTTTGAAGAGCAGGGATGTTCACCCGATAACCACGTTGAAGTGGTACTGGAATTGCCGAGAGCACAATGACCAACCGCCTTTACCTTTCCCAACTAATGTCAAGTACCCATTAGAGCTGGGCGCCCAAAGATCTCGAAATTAAAAATCGAGGTCTTCACTAGGATTTAAACCCGGAACCTCCGGTTCGCAATCCAAGCGCTTTATCGCACCTTCCATAAAGGAGGAATTGTCATTTAAAAAAATATATATATTTTTAAATATTTGTCTTCTGTACTATTGATTGCACTAGGGACTAGTTATACGTTCATACATTCTTCGTCTAGAGACAAACACTACGACAGATAACCAGAACGAGAACAACAATGATAAGGGAAAGAAGAACGAAAAGTCTAAAAATGTTTTTGAATGTATTTTCCTTTGCAACGGAACTTCTGATTCTATGCTGGACATTGAGTTTAGTTTGAAAAAACAAAGGGCTATCATAATACTTAAGGTAAGAATTTTTTTTTTTCACAGCTATGCTAATTTGTGAAATTTTTTTACTTTATTAAAAAATTAATGTGATAATATATAGTTCATCTATCGTGCTTCGATGATAACCATTTAGTCATCCAGGAGTGCTAAAGGCTTTACATTGGGATTTTATACATCCTCAGGTTGCTGAAGAGACCTATGTACGCCCGGAATGGTCGGCTGCACACTGGGCAGGTTATTCCAGCTGGAGCTAGAGTCTTTGGCCTTTCTTCTCTGGCACTTCTCTTCTGCCGGCGTTGTTCTCTTTTCCCCAGCAACCTGTGCGCCAGTTTTCACAGCGCGACGTCATGATTCTCAGTCATGAGCTTCTGTTTCCCAGGTGCCTGGGTCTATGTTGAATGCCTTTAGAGAAGCTTTGAGTGTGTCATTGAAGTGATTTCTTTAACCACCTTGCCAACGCTTAATTGGCCATTCAAGAGTCGTTTAGGGATGCAGCGGTCTTCCATTCCGCGTATGTAGCCTGCCCATCTCAGCTGGGACTGCATCAGGATTGTGTGGATGCTTTGCAGAACCTCCCTTCGAGGGACTTTAATATCTGATAATTTTTCTTGCCATTTGACATTCAGTATTTTTCTGAGACATGTCATGTGGAAAAGGTTCAGTTTCTCTGCAAGTTTTCTGTTCACTGTCCACGTAATTATAATGTAATAAACGAGATGCCATCCATCCATTATGCATGTAAACAGGACCTGTTTGATTTCAAGTAAAAACGTATACTAATACCCACACCTAATGTTCCTTATTCATAACACAACTGAAATTGTTTATTAGATTAGCAATTATATATGATCTCTGCCTAAAAAAACACATCTGATCTATGCCCATCTATCTGGTAAAAAGGGTATATGAGTTAAAATTTTTCACAATTATTCATTAAACATGAAAAGACACGAATCAATAAAAACAATTAAACAATTAGTTAATTTATTGTTGGTGATTATTATTTTTGTTTCATATTTGAAAATAAGGGGAAGGAATGCTACTTATATTTATATATATATGGATTTAGTCCCCTTATTACGTTTTGACACTTTTTTCTTACTTTTCCCATTATTGGATCAAGTTATGCATATTTATTCATAGACGATAACAATATATTAATCAATCCAAAAATGAAACAATGATTTGATCAATAATACTAATTATTTAAACACGTTTTATATTCCACAAAAGTGACATAAACCCTGTCGTTTTCAGATAAATGACAGTACATAGCCTTCCTTCTCTTAGATACACTTTTAAAAGGTATTCTTTTCTAAAATGCTTGTTTTTATTATTGAAACAGCGGTCAGGAGGAGTTGCTGACATTCTATCCGATATTATTGAAATACAACAAAGAGAAGGGTAATGTATCTTTCATTTGAGTTGATGTGTGTTACATCCGCATCGTGGTGTAAATGTGAAATGGTGCGAATGCGTGTTGAAGTTAAACGGGGAACCAAAATGGAAATAGAGAAACATAGAGTGTTTACAGTTCTACGTCTTGTTATATAATGAAACTCTTTTAACACTATACAAACACGAAATAACGACAAAGTCATAGTTTATAAATGTCTTCGCAACACTGTAAACACTCTGAAAGGCAGCAGACATTTTAATTGAGAGTGTTTTTATTTTTCTCTTAGGTGGGTAGTTAGGAAAGGCTGACGACCCCTGTGGTCGGAAGTTTATTACTATAGACTTGTTGCACCCTATGTTAGTGAAAACAGTTCCGACGGACATAAAATCTGAGCCTCGTATTAAGACCGGAAAATGGGGCTGTTTCAGACGCACGCTATTTTATATGTATTGGAATGATCATACACTAAACACAATTTTTCAGAAAGAAACCCTAATGATATTTAATGTACAAAAAGATAAGATTGTAATGCAAATAACAACATAATTTCATAATTAATAATTTGGTTTTCTTAAAATGTATAACTTTTTATCGCTATAGGGAGTCCAACATGGAACACACTAAAAATGTGGCTGCAAACAAGATTTTGGAACTGAAAAGATTGAGTTCAAGGTCAGTATTATAACTTTTTGAGAAAACAAAAATATCTACAAATTAAAAAAATAGTGAACAATAAAATATCAATAATTATGTCCAATTGTTTCCATCCTAAGGAAGGAAATTGATGCAATTTTTAAATCATTTTGTACATTTAAACGTATGTTCAGAACAAAAATATACTCACTTCATGATAGCAAACGGAAAGAAATGTTGGCGGACAGGTCTAGACCTGTAACACTCAACTAGGCGGTTATCCACCAATCAATCGTCTGAATGATTAGGTAATTTTTCAACATGGCCAGGTAATTTTTCAACATGGCCAGGTAATTTTTCAACATGGCCAGGTAATTTTTCAACATGGCCAGGTAATTTTTCAACATGGCCAGGTAATTTTTCAACATGGCCAGGTAATTTCTCAACATGGCCAAATAATTCTTCTACATGGCCGGTAGTCTGTCATTTGGTCAAGCATCTATCCGTTTTGCAAAGTATTTTCTAGGAAAAGTTAAAATGAATGGACTCCCTACAAAGCCAATGACAGTATTTATGTTTCTAGGCATCCAGAGTTGTGCTCCACGATATCTATTATCAAGTTTAGAGTTGTCGAAATGGTTTGAAAATTTCGCTAACAGCAGCAATACAGTTTTCGGCAGTTTAAAAAGTCTATGCTATTTAAAGACAGACCCTTGATTAGAATGCGCAAAAAAAAAAGATGAAAGTGGGCAGATCTGGAAGATGTCAATCGTCAGTGGACCTGAGATTACTGGAAGGACAGGAGAGCAGATGAAGAGAGCTGATGAGAACTTAAATCGGTGGCAAGGTTTGGTTCTGGTCCCTTTTATCCCCCAACCCCCGGAGGAGTTCACAGGAATAATAGAAATATAGAATACACAGGATTTAATTGGGGTCAAAAGTCACCATCAGGTATATAGAACTATGTTAAGTCTGATGTGACGTAGTGGCCACAAAACAAAGCAGAGAAGGGAGACAACTACAACTATTTTTGAAGTGTGATCACTAATAAATGACTGGAAGGTCTAGTTGTTAGAAAGAAATCAATTTCTTATTAAAACAATCTATATTTTGTTGGCATTGTCGGCAAGCGGCTGAAAAACATCCGCAAGAGGTAAATGGTGTCTTTAAGTGGGTACAAAATAAACTGGAGTAAGCTTACATTTTTAATTTTTTGTAAGTCGAGAAAATCCAATCCGGCATGCACAATCCATACAATGAAATAACTATTGAACATGTCACTGCATTGACATTTTTTTAGGTTAAACCATTTCAAAGTACAAAACAAAACAACAACAACACACAAAAAAACTGGTATATACGTGTTACCAAAAATCTTCAATAAACTTCCATACTTCACAATTTTTTGTTTTCGATTGCAGTAGTGATCTGGATGTAGCCAAAATAGTTGAAATCATTTCAAATATTCTGAAACAAATTGGCAAACAGGTCCAAATATTAGATATCAGTAAAAAACTGGAGGAGAGAAACATCACAGAAGTTATATTCAAGGCAGTTGACGGTAAGAATTTCTTTACAAAGTTTAAAAGGAATGTGTACTCATTAGCTTTTTATTTCAATTTTTAACAAATTAATTTCACACATTTTCAAAATGTAAATTTTTGTACATCAGAAAAAAACATGTAATAGTAAATTAATAAAAAACATATTCCTATTGTTTTATTATTAAATGACATTGGATCGGATGGGGTTATAAAAAAAAAGATGGGATTGAATCAGGTGCCGATCGAATTATATCCGAGAGTGTCGAATGGGATTCTTATCCTATAAAATACAGACGTTACTTCAGAAAAGATGATTACATCCAGCGCGTTTGTACAAATTGGTCCTAGCTCATAGGTATTGAAATAATTATTCAATAAGTAGTGATAGAAATCGATCATGTTCTAAAATAAACAAATCTGACTCATAAATATATCATGTAGTTAGGGTTAATTTTAAAAAAATATATAACCCAAATAATAACATAAAACTAAAATGTATTTAACCTTAGTTAGGCCCATAATAGAATACGCACGTTATATTTGGGATCCCTCAACTCAAGTCATTGGCTAACATGTATGAATAGATGCATGACGCTTAGGACGTAATCATCTTCTTTTTTTTTTGAAGCATCGTCTGTATTATATGATTATTATATAAGATAAGATAAGGCTGATAAGGTATTTTAAAAAAAATAAAGTTACAGCCCTAAAGCCCCGGGATTGATTCGCCCATGCACGTGAAAAAGCAGGTTCACATTTTTTTCAGATAGAATATCAGAACTATAAACTACAAATCAAGAAGGACAACCCTATCTCCGTCAATACAACAAGAAGCAATGTATGCATAGTAAAAGTTTTGCCGATACTGATCTAATATCTTCTTTTTTTGAAAAAAACGTCTGTATTATATAAGATAAAGATAAGATAAGAAGATAACTTGACTAACGACTTGATACGAAGATTTATTGATAACTTGGTGAAGACTGGGATTTTTTTATTTTGAAATCTTTGGGCGCCTCTGAGTCAACCCAGCTCTAATGAGTAGGCCTATCTGACATAATTTGGGGAAAAGTAAAGGCGGTTGGTCGTTTTGCTGATTTCAGTGTAGGGCTTTGGCCGTAAAAGATTGACAGATACTTTACATAAACATGTGTATATAAAACTACTCTTGTAGTTACTTCTATATTTTAAACTCAGGTAATGACAATTGTTTTTAAGGTGCTGAAAGAGAAGCTAAACGCGTGAATACAGACAGCTACATAATGCTGTGTTTGCATCTAGACCAACTGGAGATCGCTGCTGAGATTGGTGGTCTTTGGCAGGTGGTCGAGAACAATGTAAGAGAATACACTTGGAGAGTAAACGTTAAAATCTTCAGTAATCATTTTTAAGAACTTGGGCTTCGAAAAAAGTCACGGTTATTTTCACAAAAATGTAGCAACATATGAATCGATATCATGATTGTCTTAGCGAATCGTCATATTAACTCTTTCTCTCAGTAATTATTTTCCACGTTTCTACGGAATTGCCGATTGTTATTTCACTACCCTGTGATTATCCAGCTTTAATAACTTTTTCGTTGTTATCAGACAATTTGGTATAGAATTAAAGGGAAATGCATGCTTTTTAAATAGAAAAAAAAACGTAAAGATTATTAGATGAAACATTAAATTTAATGAGATCAAATCAACAATGGTATCGTCAATCAGGAGAGAAAGAATTAATGCTAAAATTAAAAAAAAACTCACTTGGGGCTAGGTGGCTGAGCTGTAAAGCACTTGGCTTCCGACTCGAGAGATTTCGATTTAAATCTCGGTGAAGAGTGGACTTCTGAACAACAGGATTTTTTTAGACGCCTCATGAGCTCATCCATTTCTGATAGTGAAAATAAAGGCTGTTGGTGGTTGTGTTGTACTAGTTTTTTAGTAGCACTAAGATGTTTTGAATTACAATTTAAACGTACAATTTATGAACTATATTTCTTCTCAACTACGATATCCTTTTGAGTTTTTAAAACGATATTACGTGCATTTATATTGAAGGTTGAAAATAGGGGATTTCACAAACAGCCTGCCCAGAGACATCACTTTCTGAGATCCGACACTGTTTACGATCCTGTAACATTAAATACACCCCCTCTCCCGCAGTCAACAACTTTGTCTGCCTTATTTATAGCTAATATTTGGGTCCCTCTTATTAGGTCTTTGTAGCCATGTCACATAATGAAAAACATCCTGACATTGAATAATAATAATCACATTAACATGCAGGTAATGTTTAAAACGTTTTTCTTTTTACTGTTATCTACTTGCATAGTAAGTCTTGTATGCATTTCTTTTACTACATCAGAATAAAGCATTGTGTAGAGAGATCATACAGACAGCTCTGGCATTAAGACGTTACTCCTTTGTTCGCTACCTGCTCGAGCAAGGCCTTAATCCAAATGATTACATTGAGGCCACGGATGTCTCGCCTACATTACAATTGGTAAATATGTTCACGCATAATGAACGGGTAGAGATTTCATTATAAAAGTGCAAATTGAGGGGGGGGGCTACATGTCAAGGGATTTCGAGTTCGAAATCTACCCATGCAGAGTTGTCGTTGCTGAGCGCTTAATGGCAGCACGGAAAACCTTCTCCAAAATTAAGATAGCTCGTCCCTAACTTGACCACAAAACAGATTGGACCACAGAGCAGTGAGCATGCTATAAGCCTTGAAACATGCACTATATTAAAGCGATTCATCTCTGCCTGTGGTCCCTCATGGGCTTTTATTTGTTTGCCTTGGCATATTTCGGATGTCACCTTAGAGTTGAACCCTATTTCATTATAGCCCAAACATTTCACAGGGCAGCGGGGAAATACAACAGACAGAGCTCCAACCCAGAATCATGAAAACAACTGTTCAGAGTGCATACCACATGACAAAGCCAGTTGCGTAACTATGGTGAGGGTAGGAAAAGCTCCCCGAGCCCTCACTGAAGGAAGGCCCCCAAAGGACTTTTCAATTTTTATGCATAAAATTTTAAATATTACACCATTTCATCATGTCATGATGTCGAATGTCAAAAAGCTGGGGCCCCCTAAAGAGTTCTAACACTCGGGCCACCAAATAATGGCCTATTCCTAGCTATGCCACTGGACAAGGCAGATATTGTATTAGTGCACTTCCAATAACGAGGCGTCACCTTGCATCAACCGTGTGCTTCAAATGTTTTCCTCATAAAATAAAGAAAAAAAAGTGGGGGGAGTCATGGTGACCGAGCGGTAAAGTGCTAGATTTCTTAACTGAGGGACCCTGAGTTGTAAACTCGGGGAAGACTGGGATTTTTTATTTCGGGTTTCTAAGGTCGTCCCTAAGTCAAATAGTTGGGTACCTGACGTTGGAGAAAGTAAATTGATTGTTTATGTCCTGGCCCAGGGCCGGTCTTAGGCCACTGCAACCTATGCGGTCGCAGTGGGCCCCGCGCTTTCATAGGCCCAGCGCTAATTCTAGGTGTAATTATTTTATTGCAAAATATATACCGAAAATTCCTGGAAATCTGATTTTATTAAAATCTCCAGAAAACTGATAAAATCTCCTGAAAAATAGACGAAATTGTCATTTGTGGGTGTCATTCATTGCGAAAAACGCCAATACTACATTCACCTTAATCGGAAGTTTCAATACCTTATTTACTTTTATAGTCACTGGCATATAAATGTGTCATCGGTTACAAGGCTCGTTATGTGAAGTTTAATCGCAATTTTGTACTCTGAATAACAGAAATCTTAATTTTCACTTATTATCCTTTCCCCCCCCCCCAGACTAGGCCCCGCGCAATCAGTTGCGCATAGGGCAC
>JADKLZ010051603.1:0-10884 GCA_021533235.1 Biomphalaria straminea | reverse complement strand
TTGAAATTTTAAAGAAAATCGTTAGAGCCGTTTTCGAAATAAAATTTATAAATAAATATATATATATACAAGAATTGCTCGCTTAAGAGTATATGATACAAGAATTGCTCGCTTAAGAGTATAGGATGTAGTATCTACAAAATAACAATGTATGGCTATTAAAATAAAAGTAAATGAAAAATAGTACTTGTTTTAAACTATATAGATCTAGAATTGATGCCATGTTTATCAATGACTAATAAAGACTTTCTAGTCAAACTATACAACTCAAACCCAAATAAAACTCCTACAAAATAAACCTTCAATTATTACTTTTAAAACATCTTACTACTCCGCTTCTTATTTATTACTATTAAATCTATATAGTATTTATGCTCTATAGATCTATACTTGAAGTCTAAATTTTGAATGATGAGTTTTCAGTTTGACTGCGTTAACTATAATGGTAAAAATCTAGATCTACATTACAAATTACAGAGATAGATTTAGACAGAATTTTAAAATCTATTTCATCATCATCATCATCGTTCCTTGTGGAACATAGGGCCTCGACAAAAACACGCCACTCTCAAAGGTCTCTTGCAAGTTTTTTGATGGCTTCCCAGCTCTTTCCGGTCCTCTCGGCTTCCTCCAGTATGCTGCGTCGGCATGTTCGTTTTGGTCTTCCTCTACGTCTTGTTCCCTGGGGGTTCCACTCTAAGTCCTGCCTAGCTCTGTTGCAAGTATCTTTTCTAAGGGTGTGACCAATCCATCTCCACTTCCTCTTCAAGATCTGCATCTCTATATTTTTCTGCCCACTCATCTCCCACAGTTTAAGATCTAATAAATCTCATCTTAAATTTCATAGTAGGCTACCTTAGCAGGGCCGGCCCTACATGTTGCGGGGCCCAATACGAAACGGATTGCGCTTGGCCTTAATTTTTGTTGTGATAAGGATAATAAGTGAAAATTAAGATTTGTATTAGAAAATAAATTAGTCTTTGTATTTATACTTTACTAAGTCTAAGTGCAAAATCGGTTTCAAATTAACTTTACGAGTCTTCAACAGTAAATAGTAATTTTCTAACAAAAAGCCGATAAATATTAAGATTTGCCTTTTAGATATAAAATCGACTAGCAAATATCGCTTTTGATTTTTTTTTCTAAGCTGTCGAGATATATTTAGATTTATATCTCTATGCCAGTGACTATTAAAATAAATTAAGTATTTGAATTTCTTATTTTTGTTAAAATTCGGCTTATTACAATTTTATTTGATGAAATCTGACAATGCCGTTTTTTTAGCGCGAGTAGGTTTGGCATTTTCCATATTGAATGACACCCCGCCTGTTTTAAGGAGATTTGCATCAGTTTTCAGAAGATATTAATATTTTCAGGAGATTTTCATGACTTTTTCTAATATTTTTAATTTTAGGAGAATTCCTGGAACCCTTTAATAATAAGTTAAAATGATTTAAATGAATAATTTACACACACCTAGAATTCGCATCGAGCGGGGCCTATGAAAGTGCGGGACCTAAGACCGGCCCTGTACCTTAGGGATAGATTCTTATTCAAAAAGATTTAGATCTTACTTAACAGTCGTAACTTAGTCTTTAGTTTGACTACTAATGTATCTAGCTCTTTGACTCCGGAATTAATCCGGAATTATCTTCCACTTTTGGACGGAATTAATTTTCCGCCATTTCGGAGTGCGCTACTTTGTTTCGATATAACTTGTATAACTTTTTTATTTATTATTGGAAAATAATAAATTTGATATACAATTAAAGAGAAATAAATGTTCTTTCTATTTCTTAAGTTTTCTAGTATGCAAATTATGTTGTTGTTGTAATTTAGGGTTTTGAATATAAAATTAAAAAATGAAAAACTTACCAAATGACATTGAAAATATCCATCCAAGTGTATGTTGTAAGAAATTTATTGTCCAAATTGAATCTAAAGAACTTTTCCTCATTTGTATCCATTTATATACATAAAACCATAGAAGAAACAGCAATAGACACAAAAAATAATAATCTGGAACTAATAATCCAATGTCACTACTTTAACGAAAAAGTCCAGCTCATTAGACTAAGTCCAGATTTTCACCCACATTTATTGGTGGAAAAATATCTGAAATTGTTCTGTTTCAGTGTCTAGATCTAGAGAAGACCTCTATCTGATAGATTTAGATCTAGATGATGTAGAGACAGCAAAATTAGTTCTAGATCTACATTGAACTTTAGCTGGGGCTGGGGCTGCTTCATCAGCTAAACTTCACCTAGCCCTAGGTCTATAAATTAATTTACTAGATCTAGATTGATACCATTAGATTTAGAAAAAATATCACCCTCAGATCACTTTCATGTGAATTATTTTACTTCTTTATCAAAGAAATATTTAGATCTACAAAGTTTAGATGGCCCTGGTTAAAATAAATGTAATCACTTTTATAACATTTTGAATCCGGATGTTTAGCAAAGGGAAACTATCCTAGATAAAAAAATTAAGCAATAAAAACATGAATCGGAGGAATAGAAACGAAAAAATAAATTTTAAATAGCCGACGATAAATCCGTTGATCCGTCCTTTTTCCCCCTTTTAAAAATCAACGGAATAATCGTTGATCCGGAGTCAAAGAGCTAGATTCTAGATATATACTAATCAAGATATTGAAAAAAAATCGAGATTATCAAGAGTGAGAGAGAGAAAGAGAGAGGGAGAGAAAGAAAGACTTTAGAATCTAGATAAACTAAAGATTATTTTCTAAACCTAATCTAGAAACTGAAATCTAGATTCGGCCTAGATCTATTAAATATCGTGTAGTTCTAGATCTAAATCGAATCTAGAACTGATTTAAATTTATACATAGATCTAGGTTAAGACTACAACAGAAATTTAGATCTAGATCTATAAGAACTAAGAGGCAGTTGATCTGGATCTACATTCAATTTTACTACTTTCCAAATAAGTCAGTACTAGAATCTAGATCTAGTCTAGAATTCTTTCTTAATTAACTTTTTTTCTTAGAAACCAAAGTGATAGAGACATTGTCGGGAAAAAAATGTTTTGGCATGATTCTCAATGACCATTGTTATTAAATAAATGAAGAATTAGCGATTAGCTAAACCAAATCCAGACCACACGTGCAGAAAATGAAAACAAATGAATTTTGTATTCAGTATTTTCATTTCACAATATAAAAAATAACGAAAATAACAAGAAATGTTAATATCGGATTTAGACTTTAAGGAACAAAGAAGCGCAATGGGGTCCATTCACCAAACTTAAACAAACAACATTTTCTCTATATGTTCTATACAAATTACACAATCCATAAGGGTCTGTCACGTGATCCGTATTTTTCACTATTTTATCAATATTATGACGTGGCTAAATTTGTGTATTTACATTTGGTGAATGGACCCCAAGCTGAAAATCTGATATTTCTTTTTGCAGAACAATTCCGTTTAATGAAGAACGCTAGACATGTCTGTGAGTACTACATAACATTTCACCAGACCTAGTAGAAAATACCGAACCCTGGAATCATTGAAAACATATACTTAGAGTAGTATTATCAAAAATAAAATATTTTTGTGATGATCTCTTATTCTAAAATATTATATCTCCCATTACAGCTTGTCTGAAGATGGATAAAGTTTTTAAAAATCTGTTTGAATAGAGCCAACAAAAATTTTCTAATCAACCAAGGTAAATCGCGTGCGGTGGAGGCGTATAATCTTTTTTTAATCTCAATGTTTTTTTTTTTTTACATAGGCCTACAATGCAGGATGCGCAAAGACGCAATTTGAAAGTACTGTTCCTTTAGAATAGTTCTATGGTTTGACAAATATCGTTTGAATGTCTTCATCACAGTCAAATGAGAATGAATTCCAATCGAAAATAGATTGCTCTTGCATTACCAGAAAATATTTCTCAATAACTATTCAACAACAACAAAGATCTTCATTCTTAAGTTTGACATTTTGAGACAAGTAAACAAAATCATTTATTTTTTAACTACAAACCTTTTTTTAGAGTGAATGTTAGTTCAGCTGCCTGGTGGTAACATCCTATTTCATCCTTGGCTGTACATCTGCAGCTCATACCATCTATAGTTTCATTTACCTTTACAGTCCAGCTGGCAGACTGACCAACTGCTGACATAATCTGAGTGGCACATTCTAGAGTTACAGATGTCACTACATCACCAACACGGCACGACACTTTGACATTGACATCTCTGGTCACTAAGACATTCGTGTCAACAATGTCTGCGTTGGTCACGGTAAATACAGGAGGACTTTGAGGTGGACCTTAGAGAAGATAGAGAAGACATCGAATGTAATTCTTTATAAGTCACACAAATCAGAGATTCAATTCAATGAATGAAAGGCATCCAGTTCTAAAACGAGTACTGCTTACGCTGTTCTGTTGACTAGTTCTATGTGAAAATGAGCAATGAACAAGGATTCATGGTCATTAAGTATGCGCTCTGGGCTGTCCTCTCAATGGCCTCGAATTGTAACCTTGCTCGCCGTCATTTCCCGCCACCTTCAGGTTTTGGGCTAGGATGTAACAATCTCTGATTCATAATGTGACATTCGAAAGAAAACGAAATCATCTGCCAACAAGTTTTTAAATTCTATACCAATAGTTGCTGTAGCTATTAGTTTTATCGAGATTGAATTACACGTTCTATGTGACTTTTAAAAAAAAAATAGGCAATGTTAAAGCTACAAACAAATACTCACCCCATGATATGTATAATAATAAACACGTGGATCCATAGACATATATTATACCTAGACGGGAAACCGGAAATAAATCCTTATCCGCGACTGATCGATTCACGTCGTAGAATCTAGCTATATATAGATTTTTATGTACGTAAACTCCTTTTTGGGCGCAAATGGGAGTCGCCCTAATAAATCTTAGAAAGTAGTGATCTTTAGTTTTCAAAGTTTAGAAATAATGCAAAATCATTTCTCAGATATTCACGCAAATATATGTAACAAAGCCATTTCCTTTGTGTTTCCATTGATCCAACTTTTAAAAAAAAAGTTCACGACATTTTTTGTAGTTTTAAAAAGTATCCATGTCCCGTCTAGGTATAATAGATGTCTCTGCGTGGATCATTTACTTACAATAAAACTTTGGTTGAAACATAATCTGACTTTTGTCCGATGTTGTATTTAAAATAGAAACAGGTCTACAGTAAAATCTTGGCGTCCTGTCTGTGGAACATATATAATTATGTTAAACTGGTTTTTAAAATGTTTGAAAAGTAATCACATATACAAATACTTATATATTTATATATATAGCGCCGTTAACAAACACACTGTTGGCTCATTGCCGTTTGGAAACACAAAATAATAAACTAGAATTATATTAGTAAAAAAAAAAACAGGTTTTGAACAGGAGATTGTGATTTATCTGAGCCCAACGGTGAATGATTTCCAAACCATTGATCCATAGATTTGAAATACCATCAAGTCCGAAGCTTTGAGAAAAACATCTACAACTAGTCAAAAGTCCATGAAACGCAGGGATCTCTGGGAGCTAAGGACAGCCTAAGGTATGAGTGCAATGATGACAAAGTGTGCTCATCATGATTGTTTCTCGCGCTTACATGGATCACGTTTGTGTGTACGAGCAAGAACCAAAACAAAACTTCCACTGCATCCTTTTGAACTTGCTGTCAGCGACATCAGCTTTACCATCTAGCACAGTATTGCACTAATCATGAAGAGAGCTTTCAAGTGCTACGACAAGCTTCTTTGTCGACTTTGTACGATCGGAAGTGACCTACATAATAAGATGCAGACCCTTGCAGTTTATTAAAGAAGTTCAGAGAAACTTCCGAGATTTGAACTGTAATAACAAACAGAACTTGTCAGAACTAAGTTAATGTGGACATGCTGTAGGAGTGGAAATGTCACTTCCTCGTTTTTATCTTGAGATTAGAACCATTCAGTGGTTCCCAGAAGCTGAACTTCAGATAGAACTTATAAATAGCACAAATGTGAGTCATTTAGCTAAAACATGTATAAAGTACCTAAATATCTTTTAGATGTAAGACATGTATATAAAGTACCTAAATAACTTTTAGATGTAAAACATGTATAAAGTACCTAAATATCTTTTAGATGTAAGACATGTATATAAAGTACCTAAATATCTTTTAGATGTAAAACATGTATAAAGTACTTAAATATCTTTTAGATGTAAGACATGTATATTAAGTACCTAACTATCTTTTAGATGTAAGACATGTATATAAAGTACCTAACTATCTTTTGGATGTAAGACATGTATATTAAGTACCTAACTATCTTTTAGATGTAAGACATGTATATAAAGTAAACAGCACTGGGCTTGACCTGATGTACAGCAGACTTAAAATTGAGCTTTCTGTCAGTAACACTTTTGCTGCCTTCAGGTTGGACTTAAGCTATTTTATAACTATTTTTGAGGCATGACGAGGGTATTAAAGACTCCTGCATTAAAAAGAAATAATATTTAACTTATGTCGTTATGGTGAAGATGGTCGTATGACCTGTGTTGGTATGGCGGCGTTGACCATTTAATACCTTGACCTATGTTGGTATGGTGAAGCTGGTCGTTTAATACCTTTGACCTGTGTCGACATGGTGAAGCTGGTCGTTTAATACATAAACCTGTGTCCGAATAGCGGAACTGGTTGTTGAGCACTTTGACCTGTGTCGGCCAGTTGGTCGTTTAGTTTAGCTTGACGACAGCGGTTTCAATGCTACGGTTTGGAAGTCTAACATAATATTCAATATTATTTTTAGACTTCATCAGTTGTCTCAATTGCTTTCTACAACTACGTTGTAGTGTATTGTCATAAGGTTAAATGTTTACATCCTAAAGTGTGTTTCTCATCAAATTATTTTCAGGACTCATAAAATCTATGCATTTCTATATGAAGCTTAAGAAACATTACCAGATACATTGAATGAAACTTTCAATATGGACGATCTACCATCTGGGATTCCGACTTCTCTACCATAGTCTGTATACCAATTAGCAGAACCTGCGGGATTGCCTAGATCTGAAAGCTCACATCTACAAGTAGCCACTGATCCTATAGGCGTATATTCAGACTCGGTACAATTAAGTGGGGACACAGTTGGAAGCTCTGAAAAATGTCAATAAACATGATTACAGATGCCTTGACAAAGTAAGATATATTTCAATATTTCACATATTATGGAATACACTGATCAGAGGTTCTGACATTAATCAACTACTAGCAACCTATGGTTTAGGCTTAAGCTACCGCCTACCAATGAAGAGCATAAGTATAAAACCAGGCACAAGAACCTATGTAACAATTTTAAACATGAATTCTCCACTGCTGTGATTTTCTCACTGAGGGGACCCCCCCCCCCCGGGGGGGGGGCGATAAAAGCTCCCAAGAGTTGACGTCAGAAATATGTTCTTCACTGCACTATTCTCGGGCTACAGTGTTGTTGAAATTCGTCGTATTAGAGCGTTAAGTTTGAAATGAGCTTGGTCGTCATAAGATCAACGTCATGTTGTTGAGGGCCTGCTTTTTTTTTTGCGATTTGGTTCCGGCTTTCAGTCGTGGGAAAAAACAGGGATTTTTAATGTTGGCATCTTCAGGGTGCAAATCCAGCCAGCTTTAATGGATAGTTCGGGAAAAGTAAAGGAGTTGGTAGTTGTGCTGGTCACATGACACCCTCACTAACTAGTGACAACGGTGACAATATAGTACACGAATAAAACGGTTTTAACATTTCTACATTTACAGTTTGTACTTACTTAATGTAATGAGCGGGCTAAAGTCACTGTCTGATGTTAAGTCCTTATTAAATGTTCCATCCAGGATACAGGTTGGAGAAAAGGAAACTCTAAAACTTTCTTCAGAAGGACTTACATCTTGTAAATCAATTGATATGAAGCACTTGACGCTTACATTGGCTAGGTAATCCTCACTTCTGTTGGTGGAGGTCCAAACTTTTCCCTTGAATGGAATACCAGTTTCCTGAAAATGATTTTTTTTTAGTTACAGCTTGGCTTCCGAACCTGGGGTCCTGGTTTTGTATCTCGGAATTTTTAAGGCGGCCCCTGAGTCCACTTAACATAATATAATATAATATGTCTCCTTTCCATTAAACCTAAAATGGTAGGCCCTTATATTAAATAACTATAAGATGGACTATTCAAACAATTTGAAAGAAGGTCATGACAATGAGATTAATTGTTATATGGAATCGCTGCAAGTTATTTGAAATAATGTGTGTACAATAGTTGTAACATTAACAAATGACATTTTATTCGAATGTATCTTCTCACGCTTCTTTATTATTATTTTTCTTTGAGGGAACGATGGCAGATTGTTGTTAAAAAGAAAATAAATGAAAATGGGACGGTAGGAGGACACAAGCCAAAAAAAGGAGGACATGGCTTCCATTTGCCAGATGTGTCTACCCTCAGGCCTATCAAGCAATCTAAACACAGGGCGGGACACTTTTACGTTGGAATGAATTTTGTCATTATTTCACTTTTCTTTTGTCATTATTTCACTTTTCTTTTGTCATTATTTCACTTTTCTTTTGTCATTGTTTTGTTCTCACAGTTCTCTATCATTGTAACTGAGGGGAATGACGTGGGAGTATTTCTCTGATCCAATCAAAGACTCTTCAGCCTAAGCCTTTCTAGACTAGAACGTACAAAGTGTGAGAGTGAGCAGACAGCATCGGGATAGACCGAACTTGTTTCACACTGGATATGCAATGAAGTATTTCTGTTGCCTAGTGTAGGCATCTGGCAAGTTGGTTTAGCTGGTTTACCTGAAAGTAGACATTGGTTTTGGGTCAATCAATAACTTTCTAATTAAATAAGGAAAATGTTTCTGACTTAATCAACAAATAAATCGCTTTAAAATAAAAACAGTAGTTAGTAAGAATGATGTTATTTCGCCTTTCTTTTGTCAATTATTTTTTTCTAGAGAGCTCATGTGATTATTGAAACTGAGGAGAAGGATTACGAGTGTTCATGCAGTTGAACTACATCAGTAGAGCCTCAAAAGAAGTCGAGTTGAACTAGCTCATTTGACTCACCATAGATCACTTGAGCCTCGATGGTTTCATCGAGCCGGTTCAGTAAAGCGCCCTAGTTCAATGGAGCCGCCACATTGTCCTCCAGTGTAGTCTCCAAAGTTCCATTGAAATGCCATTGGATAAGCCTTAAAGATCCACAATGACTCAGCCGAATTGCTCATCATATTTGTGGTATTTTACGTCTCGAGAAAACGATATTTTCCCTTTGCTACTTCTTATGTGACTAAAGAGACCATTCCTGATACACGACTGCGGTCACACGTTGGGCATATGCAATCATCAGGCGCCGTTGCATTTTTACATCTCTTCAAACTACTGGCATCCGAGACCCTTATCCACGTGATCTATTCAGTACCACTTTTTTCAAGCTGTTAGTGTCGATTTTGAAGAGCTTCATGTCGCGTTTACATAAATTATACCTTTAAAGTGGATGACCAGCTGTTCTCCAGCCTTCTGGGAATGACCATACAAAATGTCTTGTGGAAGTCAAGCTTGTGGCTTTCTATGAAAGTGACCAAGTCAGCTAAGGTGTCTGCTGCTGATAACACAGCGGATGTCCTGGCAACCTGCTCTTCGTAGCACTTCATCAATGGTTATTTTATCTTGCCACCTTATTTTAAAGATCCGCCCTAGGCAATGGAGGTAGAGGACATTCAGCCTTTTTTCCTGCCATGAGTAGGTTGACCATGTTTCACTTGCGTATAGCAAAGTGCTCATCACACAGATCTGGTAGATTAAGGCTTTGAAATGGTTATTCAGCAGGATAAAGTCCCACACTCTTTTGTGCAAGCGTGACATGGTGCCCATTGCCCAGGCTATCCTATTGCTAATGTCTTTATCCAGTAGTACATCGCTGGATATGATGGAGCCAAGATAACAAAATAGTAGGCCATTAATAGTTGCATGATGTGCAGTATTTGTGTACTGAACTAGTATTTTAGTCTTGCTTTTGACTAATAATTATGCCAAACTTCTGGCAAGCAGCAGGTTCTGAAGCTTAGTAGCAAAGGTCATTCACAGTCATGGGCGTAGCCAGAAGGGGGGGGTTGCGGGGGTCAACACCCATTCCGAAATGAAATTTCCCCAAGGGGAAGAGTAGTTTAGTGACTGCTTTTTTGCTTTGATTTTGTTTATTTTAGGTGAGATTTTAATACTAAACCATCTTGCCCCAGTGGTTTTTGCAGTTAAATATCCTTCTTCTATAAAACAAAACAAAAAGAAAATGCAAACCACAATACCCAAATTCCGAGAGCACGGCTAAGGAACATTTTGATTTTCAAACCCCCTCAAATATTTACGATAAAACCCACTATTCAATATGCAAAAAAAGACAAATTACACACTCAAAATTCTATGAGTGTAGACAAAGGGGTTTTGAGTTTAAACCTCCCTTCAATGAGATTTGAAGCTAAAAAAAATACCTCTTCAATATACATAAAAAAAAAAAAGAAATGTTATGAGCGTAGCTAAATGGCTTTTAGTTTAAACCCCCCGCCAGCGGTGTTTGAAGCTAAAAAAATGCATCTTCAATATAAAAAAAAGCAAATAACGCACTCAAAATGCTATGTGCGTAGCCAAAAGGGTTTTTCTTAGTTGAACACCCCCCCCCCTTTAAGCGGGGTTTAAAGCTAAAAAAAAATAACTATTTAATATTAAAAACAAAGCAAATTACACACTAAAATTATTTGAGCGTAGCCAAGCCGATGGGGGGTTTTGAATTTAAACCCCCCTCCACCAGATTTTTTTTTAAAGTTTAAACCCCTCCAGATGATTTTGAGTTTAAAGT
>JADKLZ010051600.1:0-10876 GCA_021533235.1 Biomphalaria straminea | reverse complement strand
TTGAAATTTTAAAGAAAATCGTTAGAGCCGTTTTCGAAATAAAATTTATAAATAAATATATATATATACAAGAATTGCTCGCTTAAGAGTATATGATACAAGAATTGCTCGCTTAAGAGTATAGGATGTAGTATCTACAAAATAACAATGTATGGCTATTAAAATAAAAGTAAATGAAAAATAGTACTTGTTTTAAACTATATAGATCTAGAATTGATGCCATGTTTATCAATGACTAATAAAGACTTTCTAGTCAAACTATACAACTCAAACCCAAATAAAACTCCTACAAAATAAACCTTCAATTATTACTTTTAAAACATCTTACTACTCCGCTTCTTATTTATTACTATTAAATCTATATAGTATTTATGCTCTATAGATCTATACTTGAAGTCTAAATTTTGAATGATGAGTTTTCAGTTTGACTGCGTTAACTATAATGGTAAAAATCTAGATCTACATTACAAATTACAGAGATAGATTTAGACAGAATTTTAAAATCTATTTCATCATCATCATCGTTCCTTGTGGAACATAGGGCCTCGACAAAAACACGCCACTCTCAAAGGTCTCTTGCAAGTTTTTTGATGGCTTCCCAGCTCTTTCCGGTCCTCTCGGCTTCCTCCAGTATGCTGCGTCGGCATGTTCGTTTTGGTCTTCCTCTACGTCTTGTTCCCTGGGGGTTCCACTCTAAGTCCTGCCTAGCTCTGTTGCAAGTATCTTTTCTAAGGGTGTGACCAATCCATCTCCACTTCCTCTTCAAGATCTGCATCTCTATATTTTTCTGCCCACTCATCTCCCACAGTTTAAGATCTAATAAATCTCATCTTAAATTTCATAGTAGGCTACCTTAGCAGGGCCGGCCCTACATGTTGCGGGGCCCAATACGAAACGGATTGCGCTTGGCCTTAATTTTTGTTGTGATAAGGATAATAAGTGAAAATTAAGATTTGTATTAGAAAATAAATTAGTCTTTGTATTTATACTTTACTAAGTCTAAGTGCAAAATCGGTTTCAAATTAACTTTACGAGTCTTCAACAGTAAATAGTAATTTTCTAACAAAAAGCCGATAAATATTAAGATTTGCCTTTTAGATATAAAATCGACTAGCAAATATCGCTTTTGATTTTTTTTTCTAAGCTGTCGAGATATATTTAGATTTATATCTCTATGCCAGTGACTATTAAAATAAATTAAGTATTTGAATTTCTTATTTTTGTTAAAATTCGGCTTATTACAATTTTATTTGATGAAATCTGACAATGCCGTTTTTTTAGCGCGAGTAGGTTTGGCATTTTCCATATTGAATGACACCCCGCCTGTTTTAAGGAGATTTGCATCAGTTTTCAGAAGATATTAATATTTTCAGGAGATTTTCATGACTTTTTCTAATATTTTTAATTTTAGGAGAATTCCTGGAACCCTTTAATAATAAGTTAAAATGATTTAAATGAATAATTTACACACACCTAGAATTCGCATCGAGCGGGGCCTATGAAAGTGCGGGACCTAAGACCGGCCCTGTACCTTAGGGATAGATTCTTATTCAAAAAGATTTAGATCTTACTTAACAGTCGTAACTTAGTCTTTAGTTTGACTACTAATGTATCTAGCTCTTTGACTCCGGAATTAATCCGGAATTATCTTCCACTTTTGGACGGAATTAATTTTCCGCCATTTCGGAGTGCGCTACTTTGTTTCGATATAACTTGTATAACTTTTTTATTTATTATTGGAAAATAATACATTTGATATACAATTAAAGAGAAATAAATGTTCTTTCTATTTCTTAAGTTTTCTAGTATGCAAATTATGTTGTTGTTGTAATTTAGGGTTTTGAATATAAAATTAAAAAATGAAAAACTTACCAAATGACATTGAAAATATCCATCCAAGTGTATGTTGTAAGAAATTTATTGTCCAAATTGAATCTAAAGAACTTTTCCTCATTTGTATCCATTTATATACATAAAACCATAGAAGAAACAGCAATAGACACAAAAAATAATAATCTGGAACTAATAATCCAATGTCACTACTTTAACGAAAAAGTCCAGCTCATTAGACTAAGTCCAGATTTTCACCCACATTTATTGGTGGAAAAATATCTGAAATTGTTCTGTTTCAGTGTCTAGATCTAGAGAAGACCTCTATCTGATAGATTTAGATCTAGATGATGTAGAGACAGCAAAATTAGTTCTAGATCTACATTGAACTTTAGCTGGGGCTGGGGCTGCTTCATCAGCTAAACTTCACCTAGCCCTAGGTCTATAAATTAATTTACTAGATCTAGATTGATACCATTAGATTTAGAAAAAATATCACCCTCAGATCACTTTCATGTGAATTATTTTACTTCTTTATCAAAGAAATATTTAGATCTACAAAGTTTAGATGGCCCTGGTTAAAATAAATGTAATCACTTTTATAACATTTTGAATCCGGATGTTTAGCAAAGGGAAACTATCCTAGATAAAAAAATTAAGCAATAAAAACATGAATCGGAGGAATAGAAACGAAAAAATAAATTTTAAATAGCCGACGATAAATCCGTTGATCCGTCCTTTTTCCCCCTTTTAAAAATCAACGGAATAATCGTTGATCCGGAGTCAAAGAGCTAGATTCTAGATATATACTAATCAAGATATTGAAAAAAAATCGAGATTATCAAGAGTGAGAGAGAGAAAGAGAGAGGGAGAGAAAGAAAGACTTTAGAATCTAGATAAACTAAAGATTATTTTCTAAACCTAATCTAGAAACTGAAATCTAGATTCGGCCTAGATCTATTAAATATCGTGTAGTTCTAGATCTAAATCGAATCTAGAACTGATTTAAATTTATACATAGATCTAGGTTAAGACTACAACAGAAATTTAGATCTAGATCTATAAGAACTAAGAGGCAGTTGATCTGGATCTACATTCAATTTTACTACTTTCCAAATAAGTCAGTACTAGAATCTAGATCTAGTCTAGAATTCTTTCTTAATTAACTTTTTTTCTTAGAAACCAAAGTGATAGAGACATTGTCGGGAAAAAAATGTTTTGGCATGATTCTCAATGACCATTGTTATTAAATAAATGAAGAATTAGCGATTAGCTAAACCAAATCCAGACCACACGTGCAGAAAATGAAAACAAATGAATTTTGTATTCAGTATTTTCATTTCACAATATAAAAAATAACGAAAATAACAAGAAATGTTAATATCGGATTTAGACTTTAAGGAACAAAGAAGCGCAATGGGGTCCATTCACCAAACTTAAACAAACAACATTTTCTCTATATGTTCTATACAAATTACACAATCCATAAGGGTCTGTCACGTGATCCGTATTTTTCACTATTTTATCAATATTATGACGTGGCTAAATTTGTGTATTTACATTTGGTGAATGGACCCCAAGCTGAAAATCTGATATTTCTTTTTGCAGAACAATTCCGTTTAATGAAGAACGCTAGACATGTCTGTGAGTACTACATAACATTTCACCAGACCTAGTAGAAAATACCGAACCCTGGAATCATTGAAAACATATACTTAGAGTAGTATTATCAAAAATAAAATATTTTTGTGATGATCTCTTATTCTAAAATATTATATCTCCCATTACAGCTTGTCTGAAGATGGATAAAGTTTTTAAAAATCTGTTTGAATAGAGCCAACAAAAATTTTCTAATCAACCAAGGTAAATCGCGTGCGGTGGAGGCGTATAATCTTTTTTTAATCTCAATGGTTTTTTTTTTTTACATAGGCCTACAATGCAGGATGCGCAAAGACGCAATTTGAAAGTACTGTTCCTTTAGAATAGTTCTATGGTTTGACAAATATCGTTTGAATGTCTTCATCACAGTCAAATGAGAATGAATTCCAATCGAAAATAGATTGCTCTTGCATTACCAGAAAATATTTCTCAATAACTATTCAACAACAACAAAGATCTTCATTCTTAAGTTTGACATTTTGAGACAAGTAAACAAAATCATTTATTTTTTAACTACAAACCTTTTTTTAGAGTGAATGTTAGTTCAGCTGCCTGGTGGTAACATCCTATTTCATCCTTGGCTGTACATCTGCAGCTCATACCATCTATAGTTTCATTTACCTTTACAGTCCAGCTGGCAGACTGACCAACTGCTGACATAATCTGAGTGGCACATTCTAGAGTTACAGATGTCACTACATCACCAACACGGCACGACACTTTGACATTGACATCTCTGGTCACTAAGACATTCGTGTCAACAATGTCTGCGTTGGTCACGGTAAATACAGGAGGACTTTGAGGTGGACCTTAGAGAAGATAGAGAAGACATCGAATGTAATTCTTTATAAGTCACACAAATCAGAGATTCAATTCAATGAATGAAAGGCATCCAGTTCTAAAACGAGTACTGCTTACGCTGTTCTGTTGACTAGTTCTATGTGAAAATGAGCAATGAACAAGGATTCATGGTCATTAAGTATGCGCTCTGGGCTGTCCTCTCAATGGCCTCGAATTGTAACCTTGCTCGCCGTCATTTCCCGCCACCTTCAGGTTTTGGGCTAGGATGTAACAATCTCTGATTCATAATGTGACATTCGAAAGAAAACGAAATCATCTGCCAACAAGTTTTTAAATTCTATACCAATAGTTGCTGTAGCTATTAGTTTTATCGAGATTGAATTACACGTTCTATGTGACTTTTAAAAAAAAAATAGGCAATGTTAAAGCTACAAACAAATACTCACCCCATGATATGTATAATAATAAACACGTGGATCCATAGACATATATTATACCTAGACGGGAAACCGGAAATAAATCCTTATCCGCGACTGATCGATTCACGTCGTAGAATCTAGCTATATATAGATTTTTATGTACGTAAACTCCTTTTTGGGCGCAAATGGGAGTCGCCCTAATAAATCTTAGAAAGTAGTGATCTTTAGTTTTCAAAGTTTAGAAATAATGCAAAATCATTTCTCAGATATTCACGCAAATATATGTAACAAAGCCATTTCCTTTGTGTTTCCATTGATCCAACTTTTAAAAAAAAAGTTCACGACATTTTTTGTAGTTTTAAAAAGTATCCATGTCCCGTCTAGGTATAATAGATGTCTCTGCGTGGATCATTTACTTACAATAAAACTTTGGTTGAAACATAATCTGACTTTTGTCCGATGTTGTATTTAAAATAGAAACAGGTCTACAGTAAAATCTTGGCGTCCTGTCTGTGGAACATATATAATTATGTTAAACTGGTTTTTAAAATGTTTGAAAAGTAATCACATATACAAATACTTATATATTTATATATATAGCGCCGTTAACAAACACACTGTTGGCTCATTGCCGTTTGGAAACACAAAATAATAAACTAGAATTATATTAGTAAAAAAAAAACAGGTTTTGAACAGGAGATTGTGATTTATCTGAGCCCAACGGTGAATGATTTCCAAACCATTGATCCATAGATTTGAAATACCATCAAGTCCGAAGCTTTGAGAAAAACATCTACAACTAGTCAAAAGTCCATGAAACGCAGGGATCTCTGGGAGCTAAGGACAGCCTAAGGTATGAGTGCAATGATGACAAAGTGTGCTCATCATGATTGTTTCTCGCGCTTACATGGATCACGTTTGTGTGTACGAGCAAGAACCAAAACAAAACTTCCACTGCATCCTTTTGAACTTGCTGTCAGCGACATCAGCTTTACCATCTAGCACAGTATTGCACTAATCATGAAGAGAGCTTTTAAGTGCTACGACAAGCTTCTTTGTCGACTTTGTACGATCGGAAGTGACCTACATAATAAGATGCAGACCCTTGCAGTTTATTAAAGAAGTTCAGAGAAACTTCCGAGATTTGAACTGTAATAACAAACAGAACTTGTCAGAACTAAGTTAATGTGGACATGCTGTAGGAGTGGAAATGTCACTTCCTCGTTTTTATCTTGAGATTAGAACCATTCAGTGGTTCCCAGAAGCTGAACTTCAGATAGAACTTATAAATAGCACAAATGTGAGTCATTTAGCTAAAACATGTATAAAGTACCTAAATATCTTTTAGATGTAAGACATGTATATAAAGTACCTAAATAACTTTTAGATGTAAAACATGTATAAAGTACCTAAATATCTTTTAGATGTAAGACATGTATATAAAGTACCTAAATATCTTTTAGATGTAAAACATGTATAAAGTACTTAAATATCTTTTAGATGTAAGACATGTATATTAAGTACCTAACTATCTTTTAGATGTAAGACATGTATATAAAGTACCTAACTATCTTTTGGATGTAAGACATGTATATTAAGTACCTAACTATCTTTTAGATGTAAGACATGTATATAAAGTAAACAGCACTGGGCTTGACCTGATGTACAGCAGACTTAAAATTGAGCTTTCTGTCAGTAACACTTTTGCTGCCTTCAGGTTGGACTTAAGCTATTTTATAACTATTTTTGAGGCATGACGAGGGTATTAAAGACTCCTGCATTAAAAAGAAATAATATTTAACTTATGTCGTTATGGTGAAGATGGTCGTATGACCTGTGTTGGTATGGCGGCGTTGACCATTTAATACCTTGACCTATGTTGGTATGGTGAAGCTGGTCGTTTAATACCTTTGACCTGTGTCGACATGGTGAAGCTGGTCGTTTAATACATAAACCTGTGTCCGAATAGCGGAACTGGTTGTTGAGCACTTTGACCTGTGTCGGCCAGTTGGTCGTTTAGTTTAGCTTGACGACAGCGGTTTCAATGCTACGGTTTGGAAGTCTAACATAATATTCAATATTATTTTTAGACTTCATCAGTTGTCTCAATTGCTTTCTACAACTACGTTGTAGTGTATTGTCATAAGGTTAAATGTTTACATCCTAAAGTGTGTTTCTCATCAAATTATTTTCAGGACTCATAAAATCTATGCATTTCTATATGAAGCTTAAGAAACATTACCAGATACATTGAATGAAACTTTCAATATGGACGATCTACCATCTGGGATTCCGACTTCTCTACCATAGTCTGTATACCAATTAGCAGAACCTGCGGGATTGCCTAGATCTGAAAGCTCACATCTACAAGTAGCCACTGATCCTATAGGCGTATATTCAGACTCGGTACAATTAAGTGGGGACACAGTTGGAAGCTCTGAAAAATGTCAATAAACATGATTACAGATGCCTTGACAAAGTAAGATATATTTCAATATTTCACATATTATGGAATACACTGATCAGAGGTTCTGACATTAATCAACTACTAGCAACCTATGGTTTAGGCTTAAGCTACCGCCTACCAATGAAGAGATAAGTATAAAACCAGGCACAAGAACCTATGTAACAATTTTAAACATGAATTCTACAATGCTGTGATTGTCTCATTGAAGGGAAGCAACTACCGGGGGGGGGGCGATAAAAGCTCCCAAGAGTTGACGTCAGAAATATGTTCTTCACTGCACTATTCTCGGGCTACAGTGTTGTTGAAATTCGTCGTATTAGAGCGTTAAGTTTGAAATGAGCTTGGTCGTCATAAGATCAACGTCATGTTGTTGAGGGCCTGCTTTTTTTTTGCGATTTGGTTCCGGCTTTCAGTCGTGGGAAAAAACAGGGATTTTTAATGTTGGCATCTTCAGGGTGCAAATCCAGCCAGCTTTAATGGATAGTTCGGGAAAAGTAAAGGAGTTGGTAGTTGTGCTGGTCACATGACACCCTCACTAACTAGTGACAACGGTGACAATATAGTACACGAATAAAACGGTTTTAACATTTCTACATTTACAGTTTGTACTTACTTAATGTAATGAGCGGGCTAAAGTCACTGTCTGATGTTAAGTCCTTATTAAATGTTCCATCCAGGATACAGGTTGGAGAAAAGGAAACTCTAAAACTTTCTTCAGAAGGACTTACATCTTGTAAATCAATTGATATGAAGCACTTGACGCTTACATTGGCTAGGTAATCCTCACTTCTGTTGGTGGAGGTCCAAACTTTTCCCTTGAATGGAATACCAGTTTCCTGAAAATGATTTTTTTTTAGTTACAGCTTGGCTTCCGAACCTGGGGTCCTGGTTTTGTATCTCGGAATTTTTAAGGCGGCCCCTGAGTCCACTTAACATAATATAATATAATATGTCTCCTTTCCATTAAACCTAAAATGGTAGGCCCTTATATTAAATAACTATAAGATGGACTATTCAAACAATTTGAAAGAAGGTCATGACAATGAGATTAATTGTTATATGGAATCGCTGCAAGTTATTTGAAATAATGTGTGTACAATAGTTGTAACATTAACAAATGACATTTTATTCGAATGTATCTTCTCACGCTTCTTTATTATTATTTTTCTTTGAGGGAACGATGGCAGATTGTTGTTAAAAAGAAAATAAATGAAAATGGGACGGTAGGAGGACACAAGCCAAAAAAGGAGGACATGGCTTCCATTTGCCAGATGTGTCTACCCTCAGGCCTATCAAGCAATCTAAACACAGGGCGGGACACTTTTACGTTGGAATGAATTTTGTCATTATTTCACTTTTCTTTTGTCATTATTTCACTTTTCTTTTGTCATTATTTCACTTTTCTTTTGTCATTGTTTTGTTCTCACAGTTCTCTATCATTGTAACTGAGGGGAATGACGTGGGAGTATTTCTCTGATCCAATCAAAGACTCTTCAGCCTAAGCCTTTCTAGACTAGAACGTACAAAGTGTGAGAGTGAGCAGACAGCATCGGGATAGACCGAACTTGTTTCACACTGGATATGCAATGAAGTATTTCTGTTGCCTAGTGTAGGCATCTGGCAAGTTGGTTTAGCTGGTTTACCTGAAAGTAGACATTGGTTTTGGGTCAATCAATAACTTTCTAATTAAATAAGGAAAATGTTTCTGACTTAATCAACAAATAAATCGCTTTAAAATAAAAACAGTAGTTAGTAAGAATGATGTTATTTCGCCTTTCTTTTGTCAATTATTTTTTTCTAGAGAGCTCATGTGATTATTGAAACTGAGGAGAAGGATTACGAGTGTTCATGCAGTTGAACTACATCAGTAGAGCCTCAAAAGAAGTCGAGTTGAACTAGCTCATTTGACTCACCATAGATCACTTGAGCCTCGATGGTTTCATCGAGCCGGTTCAGTAAAGCGCCCTAGTTCAATGGAGCCGCCACATTGTCCTCCAGTGTAGTCTCCAAAGTTCCATTGAAATGCCATTGGATAAGCCTTAAAGATCCACAATGACTCAGCCGAATTGCTCATCATATTTGTGGTATTTTACGTCTCGAGAAAACGATATTTTCCCTTTGCTACTTCTTATGTGACTAAAGAGACCATTCCTGATACACGACTGCGGTCACACGTTGGGCATATGCAATCATCAGGCGCCGTTGCATTTTTACATCTCTTCAAACTACTGGCATCCGAGACCCTTATCCACGTGATCTATTCAGTACCACTTTTTTCAAGCTGTTAGTGTCGATTTTGAAGAGCTTCATGTCGCGTTTACATAAATTATACCTTTAAAGTGGATGACCAGCTGTTCTCCAGCCTTCTGGGAATGACCATACAAAATGTCTTGTGGAAGTCAAGCTTGTGGCTTTCTATGAAAGTGACCAAGTCAGCTAAGGTGTCTGCTGCTGATAACACAGCGGATGTCCTGGCAACCTGCTCTTCGTAGCACTTCATCAATGGTTATTTTATCTTGCCACCTTATTTTAAAGATCCGCCCTAGGCAATGGAGGTAGAGGACATTCAGCCTTTTTTCCTGCCATGAGTAGGTTGACCATGTTTCACTTGCGTATAGCAAAGTGCTCATCACACAGATCTGGTAGATTAAGGCTTTGAAATGGTTATTCAGCAGGATAAAGTCCCACACTCTTTTGTGCAAGCGTGACATGGTGCCCATTGCCCAGGCTATCCTATTGCTAATGTCTTTATCCAGTAGTACATCGCTGGATATGATGGAGCCAAGATAACAAAATAGTAGGCCATTAATAGTTGCATGATGTGCAGTATTTGTGTACTGAACTAGTATTTTAGTCTTGCTTTTGACTAATAATTATGCCAAACTTCTGGCAAGCAGCAGGTTCTGAAGCTTAGTAGCAAAGGTCATTCACAGTCATGGGCGTAGCCAGAAGGGGGGGGTTGCGGGGGTCAACACCCATTCCGAAATGAAATTTCCCCAAGGGGAAGAGTAGTTTAGTGACTGCTTTTTTTGCTTTGATTTTGTTTATTTTAGGTGAGATTTTAATACTAAACCATCTTGCCCCAGTGGTTTTTGCAGTTAAATATCCTTCTTCTATAAAACAAAACAAAAAGAAAATGCAAACCACAATACCCAAATTCCGAGAGCACGGCTAAGGAACATTTTGATTTTCAAACCCCCTCAAATATTTACGATAAAACCCACTATTCAATATGCAAAAAAAGACAAATTACACACTCAAAATTCTATGAGTGTAGACAAAGGGGTTTTGAGTTTAAACCTCCCTTCAATGAGATTTGAAGCTAAAAAAAATACCTCTTCAATATACATAAAAAAAAAAAGAAATGTTATGAGCGTAGCTAAATGGCTTTTAGTTTAAACCCCCCGCCAGCGGTGTTTGAAGCTAAAAAAATGCATCTTCAATATAAAAAAAAGCAAATAACGCACTCAAAATGCTATGTGCGTAGCCAAAAGGGTTTTTCTTAGTTGAACACCCCCCCCCCTTTAAGCGGGGTTTAAAGCTAAAAAAAAATAACTATTTAATATTAAAAACAAAGCAAATTACACACTAAAATTATTTGAGCGTAGCCAAGCCGATGGGGGGTTTTGAATTTAAACCCCCCTCCACCAGATTTTTTTTTTAAAGTTTAAACCCCTCCAGATGATTTTGAGTTTAAAGT
>JADKLZ010051577.1:0-11281 GCA_021533235.1 Biomphalaria straminea | reverse complement strand
TAGTCATGCATCTAGTCATGCATCTAGTCATGCATCTAGTCATGCATGTTAACCAATGACTTAAATTCTGCTAAGTCATTGGTTTTTCTGGCTGGCTCAGGCAACCCATTTCATGCCCTATTAGCATTAGGAAAGAAGGAGCATTTGTACAAATTAGTCCTAGCATATGGAACTAGGAATGTACCTTTATCTCTGTGTCTTTCTGAGTATTTTTATTAGGTTTTGTTTTTGTATTTGAAGATTTGTTGTATTGTATATTTGTATATTGATATTAGAAACTAAAGCAAGAGATTAACAATTTAATTAAGAGGAATTTTCAGACATGCACTATCAGATGCATACATGTTTCAACTAGAGGTGTAGCACTAGGCAGGACTAAACTAGCTTGTAGTGAAAGTGCTGCCATTTTATTTTGAATTTTCAAAAATAAACTACACAATGCCAAGGACACTAAATTAAACTTCAATTAAACCGAATAAAAGCTACAAACAGAAGGGGTTAGAATTGGAGTCTATTGACCATTTGCCAAGGGTCGCCTAAGACCATCGAAAATATAGATTGCTTTTGTCTACCCCCCCCCTCCCCCCCGTGGGGGGGGGGGGCCCCAGTGGGGGCATTGTAAAAAAGGGGTCGTCGAGCTTAAGAGGGTGAAGACACTCTGGCTTAAAACATTGGAAAAACAAAAGCACATAAATAATAAGCTAGTGTTTAAGAAGGACGATATATTAGGAACTCCCTCTTTATTATCACTAATATTTAGAGTTTTGTAAACTTCACGGCCCTGTTGACTATCCACGTTTTTGATTACTATCGGCATCAGCCAACTTTGAAACAAAAGCTCACATGCTGTTGAAATCTTAAAAACTCTTGACATAGATCTTTTGCATTCCATCAAGATTGGTTGCTCAAAATAAAAAGAAGCCATTATTAGATTAATAAAAACCTTTTTCTGGATAGCGTTTTACTCAGACACCATCTAGAATGTTACACCTTGCACCAGTGTCGACACGGAAAATGAATGTCTTGGTCATGCACGATTAGTTTTACAGTCCACTTGTCTTCAAAAACATTGACGTTCTCATTTTTACCCTTTTTATACAGTCATATATATATATATATATATATATCTTTTTTGTCTCTTTTTTGTGACGGTACGGCGTACCGGCAAGTTTTTGAAGAAAAAAATTACTTTTCTTGCATTTTAACGTTTATATTTTTTATTTTTAGTAGTTAAAAGTTAGACAATCAACTACTGAGTACCGGCAACTAATCACCTAGTACCGGCACCTATTTATTTTACAAAAAAAGCACTGTATATATATTTTTATTATACCTAGAATTGAAAACGGAAACGAATTCTTATCCGATAATGATCAGATCACAGACCTATATTTTTATAAATTACGTGCGTAACTCTTTTTTAATCTGTAAGGGAAGTCGCCTCAAATCTAGGAAAATCCATCTTTTCTGTCCTTAAAAAGTAATGATCTTTTGTTTTCAAAGTTTATAAATAATTCCATTTTCTCGCATTTTAATTAATTATATACAGGTCGAGAATTTTCGGTTTCCCAGACCTGTCGAGACGGAGATCAGCAAGTCTGGGGCATAAAGTTAAAAAGATCTAAAAATCATAAGCTATCTTAAACTCAACGTAAAGTGAAAAGTATAAAAATTTCCTATAAATCTTAGTTGAACCGTAATCAGAGGTCAGCAATAGCAATTAAAACAAGTCAGATGTTATGGCCACAGTTTAAATAAGTTCAGAGGTCATCGTTGCAAACCAAACAGGGTCAGAGGTCAGCCAAAACTATTTCAAGGCTTGATATGAAACGTGTTACATATAGACTCAATCAAAATTTTCCCCATTTTGGAGTATTCTAAGATTTTATTTGATTCCACTTTTGTTTATTGTTCTACTAACACCATCGCTACTTTTGACTATTTTGCTCAAATCAAATATTACTTTACAGTAAACTATGGCTCCTACGGACACCTTTGATATGACCATCAATAATTTTGCCGCCTTTATTATACAGCATTCAATAAGCCCCTGCTCTCCAAGAGGAATACGTACGGTCTTTTCAATACTTGTAACAATACCAAAGGTGACTGACCCTATGGGGACATTGTCCGAGTCAGACTGTATTAACTTAATTTAGTGCCTGGTCTAATTCACTTACTACATAATGTGTAGGGCAGGGGTGGCATTATAACAGCACCCCCCCAACCCCCCGACCTCAGTGCTATTTCTAAAAAGAACAAAAAAAGTATGGCATACGACTCGTTTTAATTGTACGGAACAAATACATGTTTAAATACTATGTGGGTTTAAAAGGTACCCAAGTTCAGCTCACCCGAGTACCTGGCGCCCGTCACTGGTAACATGCTTCTTTTTCTATTGAGTGACTCCTTTCATCTCTTCTTATCCCCCCCCCTTCTTTTTCCCTCCACCTTTCGTCTACCTCACACGTTCCCGTCTAAAGCTACTATTTTGTATTCATGATTTCCCTCCTTGTAGGTGGGGGTGGAGGAAAGAGAGTTGGACCTGGAAAAAGAAAGAGGGGGGGGAAATTTTGAACAATGCTCCAGGTTGGCAATAGTCACGTATTTGACTTTAGTTGCATTGGTTGACAGTTTTAGTGTGCCGCGCGAATGGGGCTTGAAAAATGCCCCGCCAATGTCTGCTCCTGACAAAATAGTTTCTTCCCGCGTCAACACGAGGGCCACGCGCCCTGGTAACAGTTACTCGTAAGTAGCCGCCACGACGCTCGCGTGCCGGAATAATATCGCTCTGTTCGAATGTCAAGACCATCATACCCGCCGTTCCGATGCCGGACAAAGTTAGCGTAAGGATATATTAGTTTGAGCGGTCGGGAAGATGGGGGAAGAAATAAAAAGGGGGGGGGGGGAAACTTTCACCGGAAATATGCACTGATTTGAAACTCGGTCATGCGTGAACGTCTTTCCGTTGAACGCGTGAAAATCTATTGAGCCGAGGCTTAGCGTAACAGCATATTGCGACAATAATGGTGTCAGGGGTGTATTGTCAGTTAGCACCTCCTGTTTGTCGCTCTATTGTACCAGTTGCTCTCTTGAACTCATAGTCTTGAAATCCAGCACAAAGGAAGAACGCCTTTTCCTAAGCTTCAAGTTATGAGCCCGTGTAATTTGATTTCTCCTTGTAGACAATCTGCTTGAGAGCATGCATTTCGGTGTCTATGTCACTGTATGTCAGTGCGTGTGTGTGTGTGATTGTATATTGTGTATCCTTACAATGAAATAACCAGTCAGGCACGCACCTAATGTAGGTTGACTTTTGTTTCTCTATTCAACAAGATTTACAAAACAGATGTTGAAGATGGCTTTGGCACATTCATAATGAAGGATTACTTTTTTTAGAGTTAAAAAAAATAGTTTCGTTCTGTCATGGATTAGAAGTGGAAGGTAAAAAAAAAATGGGATTCATTTGTTACACAACGCGTTGGCAGCCCCTGCGGGCTAGTCGTCGTAACGTTAACTTCACCATTTTCTTTATTTTGACACCAAATAAACGAACAAGAGACTCTTTTATAAATATTTTGTTTCTAATTCAGTATTTTGAACTCTTTTAAAGGCTTTCAAGTACCAGTATATTGCAGAGTGGTCTATTTAATAAAAGGATGAAATTCTGTTTTTTTGGCTGTAAAAAGTGATATATAATCATCATAGTTATTTTACAAATAAATGTTTAAAATAAGGTTTAAAACAATGTATGCGAGATAAAATCTTGTGCACGGAGAAAATTACATCCTAAAATTTAGAAATAAATGAAGCAGTGATTTTTTTTTAGAACCTTTAGGATGACACTCTTTAAGATGACACTCTTTAAGATGACACTTTTTAAGATAACAATCTTTAGCTGCATGAAACTTTGCGAGGGAAACAGATCATTGCTTTAGACGTAGACTAACGAAAGAGATTGATGGGTTGAGTTCATTCATACATTCTAAAAATATAAACCACTGTGGAAAGGAAGGGGATTTAAAGCCAGCGGTAAACGAGGGTGTCATGTGGCAAGCACAACGACCAACCAACTTTACCGGTAAAGCGGGACTCGTTGGCGTCTTAAAAATCCTAATATTCAAAATTCTTATTTTTACCTGGTTTTTGCCTGAGATTGCGATGAAAGACAAACTTACTTATCGGATCATACTGACCTCTCCCTACCTGGCTCGTACTGGTCCTTTCTATTCCATTCTACACCTCCCGCTGCTTCAGTAATATATTAATGCGGAAAGTCAATTGATATTCAATGGGTCGTTTCATCCGATCAAAATCAGTTGCCCAGGTCAACGTTAAATTTATCTGCTTGCACGGCAGTGACTGTAACAATGACAATGTCAACAGGGGAAGGTCAACCACTGCAAGGCAGCCAGGATGGTAGCAGAAGTGTCCCAATGACCCGACGTCGACAGGCGCCAGTCCGATAAATGTGTGTATGTGTGTGTGTGGTCCACCACCATCAAGTGCAGCCGACCTGACTCGAACCATCGGTACACAAAACAAACTCACGTGACTGAGCACGTGACCCGAAGCATCCGACGGCATTCACCTATTCGCTTGTCCGACTGGGGGCGATAGGGGTCAGGTTATTGTTCAGGGGGGTGACGTGGTCAGTTGACATCAGCCAAGAGTGAAACATAGAAGGAATAATCACAAGAGTAAAAGGATTGCTAGAGGAGGGGGGGTAATTACACCAAAGGTCACCCATTTAGTTTATTTATTTTAGCCACCCATGGAGGAGATATAAACAAACCTGATGGCGATGGCTAGCGGTCAAGCACTTTGTCATCACATTAGCCATTGATGGTCACTAAGCGAACTACTGCCACGCCCATCTTGCGACGTCCCCACCACCACACAGCCACGCGCAAACACTCACTCACACACGGACAAGATAAATATTCCTCTTCAGTGATTTGAATCATATATCCATTATTAATAAATTAGTCGAGACCCAGTATTCATGTCTTTGTCCCATCCTCTTAAAACTAGCATGGCTGCGTTATGAATGACTAATTAAATATATAGTCAAGTGCTCTCATCGCGTTGCAACAGCAAGGCACTTAACTCCTGATGTTACTGTCATGAATCAGGCTTGAGCGTCCTTGGTTCGATAGTCAAGTTCATTGTGACATATACTTTACTTTAGAAAAAAAAATAAGCGTCAAAATAAGTAGTACAGTTTAGATCTGTATACTACTGAATGTTTTAATAAAAGTGTATGATATATTTTGACTTCATACCTTTTGACTTGATACAGTTGAGTATGATATCTTTTTGCTTGATATCGTTTGACTTGATACCATTACGAATGATACCAATTGACTTAATACCTTTTGACTTGAGGCCGTTTAGGAAGATACCTTCGTGCTTGATATCTTTTGACTTGAGACCGTTTAGAATGATAGCTTTTGACTTGATACCTTTTGACTTGAGGCCGTTTAGGAAGATACCTTTGTGCTTGATATCTTTTGACTTGATACCTTTAGTATGATATTTTTTGGCTTATAACTTTTGATTTAGTCCGAATAGCACAGTCCACAGCAGCCCTTTCAAAACTTAAAATAATATGGAAAGACAAAGGCTTAGCTCTCTGCACCAAAATCAGACTGATGCGCTCCCTGGTCATGGCCACATTTCTATATGCTTGTGAGTCTTGGACGCTGACTGCAGAGCTAGAGAGGAGGATACTAGCAATGGAATTGAGATGCTACAGAAGGATCCTAGGAATCACATTTAAGGACCGCATCACAAACCAAGAGATCAAATACAGAGTTACTGCAGCGATCGGACCCCATGATGACCTGCTAGCTACTGTGAAAAAAACGCAAGCTTAAAATGTATGGCCATATTACAATATCTTCGGGATTTGCAAAAACCTTCCTCCAGGGAACAGTACCAGGAAAAAGAAGAAGAGGCAGACAGAGAAAGCGGTGGGAGGACAACATAACAGAATGGCCTACCATTGAAAGAGGTTCTAAACATGGCAAACGATAGAGAGGAATGGAAGAAGACGGTCTACAAGTCTTGCTTGGTGCCCCAACAGTCCACAGACTAAGGGATAAGTAACAAGTAAGGTAACAGGTAACCTTTTGATTTGATGCCGTTTAGTATGATACACTTTTGCTTGGTACTTTTAGTATGATACCTGTCACAAGCCTCTCTCTCTAGTGCTTGACGTCACGATCTGCTCTTGTGGTGCAGTTAGATGTCGCTAGCTGTTAGGAGAGAAGTCTTGTGCCGCCGGGGATTGTATTTTAAATAATAATATTGAACAATGACGACCTAGGATTCAACTGAGTGAATGCCTTGATAAAGAAATACTGGAACTTTTATTTAAACTCAACATAAGTACAGCTATGTACAAATAAACATTAATAGAGCTTGCAAATCGACAAAAGCATACTTTCTTAAATATTCGATCTACAAAAAAACATGCGACTGATTTCAACAAGGTTTAGACCCCAACTGAGCTAGCTATCTTTGCCCGGGAGACTCGTTCTCAACTAATCCCTTTCAACCAATCACATCGACGCATCCAGGTCATGTGACTGAGATTCTTGGAACAAACAAAAAATATAAATTCCTGGAACAATTTAAAAATAGTTGCTGGGTTATTTTGGTTGGAGGAAGTGGCCTTGACTCTTGCAGAATACAAACATGTTTACGTGACAATACCCTTTGATTTGATTCTTTGTAGCGTGTTACCTTTTGACTCGATACCTTTTGATTTTATACCTTTTAGCTTGATAACTTTTAGCTTTAATACCTTTTGAGTTGATAATTTTTAGCTTGTTACCTTTTGTCTCAGGGTTAGATATGTAAGGTAAACTACCTGGCGATGATCATTCATACAAATCGAACACTCAATTAACTCTTTGATACCGAAATTATTTTTACGTTTGAACGGAATTACTAGCTTTATATCCGGATAGAATCAACGATGGGAGCGTCGTTGCGGGGTCAAAGGGTTAAGATCTGAAAGATGATTCCATGCGTACTAGGAGAAACACTAGCTAGCTTCATAGATCTGTTGAGATTAAGTCGACAGGGCTATAGAGAACGGTTGAACGTCAAGTGAGATCTTGTGTCTGTATCGAATGACTTAAACAACAGTGCCCCCAACACTTGATGGGTTCATTTGGGCTCAAAACCCAAGATAGATTCAAACAAATACACAAACAATGGAACGGGGCTAGCGCTGCACATGGACAAAGGAAAATAGGACTTTAAAAATAGGAACTCTGGGATTAAAACAAAATGCAAATTAAGAGAATACTATAACGGGAAAATTAGAAAAAAAAATACTTAAAAATAGCAGACTGAAAAGTGCGAAGGTTTTTCTGGTAGCTTCCGAAGCGTCGGTTGCTATTTACGCCTATCTATATAAAATAAAAACAATATTAAAATAACTTTTCAATGCTACTCTATATTACATCTTACATCTAGTTATCGCATCAAACTTTGAAAAGCTTGTTACATATTTTATCTTATCTTATAAAATACAAACGTTACTTAAAAAAATATTTACATCTGACCGGTCAATCTAATCAAGCATATTAATTAATTAATTAAACTCTGCCGTTTATAATTATAACCGATTCAGCAACCCATTCCATGCTCTACTAGAGAAGAAAAAGTATTTGTACAAATTTGTCCTAGCATATGGGACAGAAAAGTGCTTTTGTGACTTGTCGTTCGGAACTCTTAGATTCAACACTTGATATTTAGCTTACTAAATTTCTTTACCGAAGAGAAAAAAGAGACAAATAGAGATAGAAAGATAAAGCGTGAAAAAAAGAGGGAGAAATAAAAAAGAGAAATAAAGACAAAGAAGAAATATAGAGAAAATGACAAAGTTAAAGGAGAGAAAGAAGAGACAGAGAGAAAGCCTGCCTTATAAAGATGAAAGACGTTCGAGAAAGAGAGTAAAGATAAAGACAAAGGGAGAAAAAGAGAGAAAGAAAGTGAGAGAGGAAAAAAGCCCATACCAGATAGAAGGGAGAAAAAGGAAAATTGAGAGTGAAAGGCAAAAGAGAGAGAGAGAGAGAGAGAAAGAAAGAATATTAGAGAAAAGAAAAAAGAGAGAGATAGAAAGAACATTAGAAAAAAGAAAAGAGAAAGTAACACCGAACTGAGAAAAAGAAATTGATTTAAGAGAACGTGAAAGAATAATCTAGAAAGAGAGTGCCAGAGAGAAAGACAAGGCTAGAAAGAGAGATATACAAAGCTACAAAGAAACAGAGAGAAATGCAAAGTTAGAGAGAGAGAGAGATACAAAGCTAAAAAGAGAGAAAAAGAAAGACAAAGCTTGAAAGAGAAAGACAAAGACCAACATACTTGTAACAAACAACATCCGCCTCCGATCAAGTGCTGCAGGTGTTTTGTTTATGTCCGTGTTTGCTGCTCACGTCGATGGTAGTCATGTCAACAACATCCACAATACAGAAGAATATAACCAACAAAAAATGCTAGGCTGTATTTTCATTGCTGCAACATACACTAGTATATGCTTGACTCTTAGTCTAAAACTCTAAATAAAACACAACTAAATCAAATAAAAAAAATTCCATCTTCTAACGTAATCAACAATTTATTTAGACATCAGAAGAACATGCAAGCAATTGGGTTCAAGTCCTCCTAGATCTATATGTATTCTGTCACTAAGTATCGTCCTATTAAACGGCTGCCTGGTTCTGTGGTATGCTCTCTGGACTGTCTTCTATATGTCCCGGGTTCAAACCGTGCCCGCCGACTTTCCCGGCGTCAAGCGGGAGGTTGAGAGAGGGCGTAAAAAAATTTGATTTCTAGAGAAACGTTCAAAGCCTGTATAAAAAAAAAAAAAAATATAAAAAAAAATACTTGCTACTCAAGTATTAAAAAAATACTTTAAAAAAAAAAGCTGATATTAAAGGTATCAGTTAGTTTGGATCAGTCATGTAATTGAATCTGTGATAGATGAAGACTCACAATATTAAATCTGTGCGATTAGAAAGATTTCTTAGCAACTGTTTTTCTTTTAGCGCAATGCCATGCTTTTGTCTTTCTCATTACACATTGATCCTATCACTTGTCTGGACGAGTTAAATAGAGGTAGGGGTGGGAGAAAGAGCGGGGGAATCTGGGTGATCGCTTTTTAATGTACTTATAACAGAAAAAGTGAACAACCTATATTTGAAGTCGTGAGCTAAAGCCTTCTTCTGTTTCTTAAGCCAACAATGTTATTGTTATACTAGCAAAGAGCTTATGAACAAGGAAGATTGTAGAGTTATCTATTGTTACTATTTCATGTTTGTGTTCACCAAGCCTCAGACGACGACCTATAAAGGGAACTAGTTAAGCTTATGCCACCACTTCAGTCAAGTACAATTTCGAGATACCAAACAATATAATTAATACCCAATAGTTATTTGACTTATTTCTTTTATGGATTCTTGTGTTGTCAGATAAAAGAAATAATGGTGCAAACTTTAAGATTGATCCTAGATTGGGTGTGGGAAAAATAACGTGTTTGTACGTTTTACCAGACAGACAGACAAACAGACAGAATGAGGCGATATAAGCTTTAGTATATTTTCTATCTAGACATCACTAGGCTACTACAGTACTAATGGATTTGAGATAAATTCATTTTGAGTTCTCCAATTATGTCTTTACGTTATTATGATTATTTTAAAAAAACGCCTTAGGAAACAATTTGCTTGTTTTGTTGTTGTTTTTTTTTCAAGAATACTATTAGTTTTCTGTTTTATTCGAATGCTGGATTTTAGAAAATGGAAGCCCAGAAGCTGGATTTTTATGAAAGCCTAAATAGATTCAATATAAATGCATTTAATAAAATAGAAAAAATCTAAAAGCGTTTCTAATTTACTCCAACAGTTAAAACTAATTTGGACCCATAACATCCTTTTATTTAATTTACTTATAAAATTATTCCTTACTTTATATTATAATCCATATAAATAACCATAATGAAAAATGTGGTTAAATTTTGTTTAGTTTTAATGGTTGTCAATGCAGCAGCCATACTGGATATTTGCTAGGCATTTAAATCTAGATAGGAATTAACTCTTTCTCTCTGTAATTATTTTCCACGTACCGATGGAATTATTAATTTTGTTTGTTTCACTCCCCCGTTATGATTTAACCTTAATAATGTTTTTTTTATTAGGAACTAGGAAATGTTATAGTAGGTATACAATTATAGAAGATTGCATGCTCTTTTTGTATTTTACGTTTATAACAAACAAAAATTAATTTAATGTAATGGGGTCAAATCAACATTAATCAACGTTGGTAGCGTCAATTAGGAAGAGCAGAATAAAGGGCAAGGCGGTTTCACCAGAGACCATTCCGGCCTCAACTCTGACCAGTGACGTCACCACCTGTGGGCAGTACAGACAAATAGGTCACCGCCACGTCGTACAGGTCTTGTGGCGTGACCTGGTCTCGCTTTAACGCTATGGTCACAGAAACAGTGAACGTTCTCTGCAGGCGGAAGTGAGTCTATACCAGATATATCTAAACGAGGCTCGCGTTCTTCTGGTTTAACAACGCTTTTATTAACTCGCTCTTTATCTTTGTTGTACGTTTGTATTTTTTTTTTTTTTACTGTAGATTTTTGTAATTGATTTATTGACCAATTCTATCAGTTTTACTCGTCAAATCGTCATACAAATTCTCGATCACAGCACATGAATCAATTAAAACATCAACCAATTAGTTAATCAATTCGTCGTAATTAATTTTTTTTAGACGGAAAAATAATACTACGTTAAGGGGAAATAAGCCTTGAGTAGAGAATTAGGCGATTGGAATTAAAAGATAGGTCAAAACGAAATAGTTAAATGTAAACATAAAGACTAAATATATATTAATCAATGATAAAGAAAACTACGTGATACATTAGTTCATTAAGACTTAACTAGCATTTTCACAAATTATTTTTCCTTTTACCAAAACATTAATATAGACAATGCGACTTTTATCTGTACCCAACACTACCGTTATCCTTCAAATCTAAATATATTAATACACATAATACTACATAGTTAAACCGTTTATATATTAAAATGCGCTAAAAAGTAGAAAATAAAAAAGAAATAAAGCGTTGAATATGAATTTTGCTGTAACTCATTATAAACACTCCCAACGCTTTGATTGTATATTGGTGTCCATTGCCTACATGTTGTAATGTTGCAGGTCAGTTCTGAGGCCTTCTATAACGACTGGTCGGTCA
>JADKLZ010051576.1:2393-14700 GCA_021533235.1 Biomphalaria straminea | reverse complement strand
CTATCTATCTATCTATCTATCTATCTATCTATCTATCTATCTATCTAATCATCTATTAATATAATGTGTCATTTTAAATCATCTGGATTACGTTATGCCTGCTATTGCAATTTTTTTTAAAATAACATAACATAACTAAAGTATATGATCATTTATTGACTTTAGTTTATCCTTGGGCTTTGCCGATTCCCTTAACAAGCGAGGCCGGATGCCGATCCCACGAAAGATTCCTGCGTGTTCCTTCAATGTACATCCACTAACCGAAGCAGCATGCTACTCCATGAAGAGCTGCGTAGCGGATAGGGCATTTCGTACCTCCTCTCCATGTTCAAGGCTTGTTCACTAGAATGTACGTAATGAAAGTCTGGAGGGTTATGTGCTCCTTTTCCCTCTTAGTCTTTCCTTGTGGATGTTAATTAAATAAACCATTGCCACGTGACTACCATAATACATTATACATTTATTCAAATGACGGAATTTGCTGCTATAAATGGAACACCATGGTAAAGTTAAGCGAACGTATAAGTTTCTGTTGTTTGTTACCCATTGGTTTTCCATTTAGCAAGTAATTAATTCATTTAAAGTTACTTTCAAAAAGTTTAATTATTAACCTCAATATTTTGTACAAATAAAATCAATAGCTATCATTGTTTTATTTCATTATTATTTTAATCAAATATGTAGGCATTACACATTGGCTCAGTCTACATAAGCACACTCTCTTATAACCCTGCCTTACACGTCGCTATCCAGGTTAGCTCAGACTTTGCTCACTGTTCGAGAGATGGAATGTTAACATTGCAGAAACAATGGAGTTCTGCCAAAGTCGATGATGTAAGAAGGATGTGTGTTGAAGGCGAGCTTATATGTGTTTGTGATGTCCTGTAAATAAACCCCTTTCCTCGTTGAGTTCCTCCCTTAGATCTATTTCAATATGAAGACAATTGATCAACTAAATACCGAAACTAGTTTTAAACCATTTATCTCTTAACCTTTAGCTTTCTATCTAAAATTGTATAACAAACATATCATATGATGGATAATGTCTTAGAGGGCAAGGAATTAGAGTAAGGTTTGCTCAATTATTATATTTTTTTTACAAAAGATAAAATATAGGAAAAAATAGTCGCGCATCGCAGTGTTATGACACTCTCATTTCAAACACATGGCAGGATTATAATAGTAGGCCTACCATCACAGCATCATTACTGTATCATTACTACATTATGGCAGTATCATTAAACTGTGAGCTGATCTGAATATTGTGAGCAATTTGTGAGGTACACCTGCGTGACAGTTGCGATTTTTATGCTACCGGTTCGCTACGCTTGATTTCATTGCGATTATTCACTTCGATGGATTCCGCGAGTCATGGACCTTACGCAAATGTCTCCTTCGCGATGCCTTCAATTTGATCTTGCTATTTTCTACCACTGGTGTATTTTTTCGACCGCCTTTCTGCCTTGCGTCACCGTTTTGTTTCCAATCGTGCAGAGCTGCGACTTTTGAAAGACGGGATTGAAGTCCACGCCGCTCTCCGTTTTCCTGAGGGTAAGATGTCGACAGCAGACTTTGGAACTACACACACACACTCGAGCAGGCGCACACAAAGTTCACTTAGTGGGGGCCCAGATCTGGGCTCCGGATATCCTAGACAAAGACAGAGGAGGGGGGGAGAGACAGGAGACAGGGTGTAGATGACATCGGGCAAGACGTTTATTGACTTCGCACGCGACATGAGACGTCGGCATTGTTACATAAGACCTGCTCAGACCAACCCCCGATACCTGCTGTCTTTTACAGCTGAAAGGGGTCAGCAAGGCGGACTTGAGATACTGGCGAAGGGTCATGCACGTGGACGGCCCATCGAATTCACTTAAGTAACTTCGTTCCCCCTTTCCCTCTTTGTTATATTTTTAAAAAACTTCTTGTACATATCTTTCAGTCCAGACGACAACGGAATAAAGAAAGATGATAAGCTCTGGACTTCCTGGCCATAAACTCACTTCCCTCCCAAACTCCACCCCTCCCTCCCCCAAATCAGTCTACGTTTACTTTAGGTAGGTCAATCTGCACCACCATGGTGTAAGACGTCTGATTACTTAGTGTGTGTGGAAAAAGAAAGGGGTATAAACTCACTTATGCTAATCATTCAGACGTGTTGAAGGATGCCCTGCCCTACAAGAACCAGGCCCCAGACAGCGCGTGTTTTACGAGCAGACAACAACGAGCTAGGCCCGGGCACGTGCATACCGGAATCAAAGATTTGCAGACGATATGCACCCGCCATATTTCTTTTATTGTTATAGTTTAAAAACTCTGACGTCCAGCCCACCCCCTCCTCTCAAGGTACAACTTATTTTTTAATTATTTTTTTTTAAAGATTAACCCTCATTTTTTTTTTACCAGCTGAAAATTTATATATGAAATGGGCAAGACCGAGTTATTGATTGCTTTTCAATTTTTTATACATACACAGATTAAAGAGAAATAATTGGAAACACAAGAACTTATTATATTTTAATGCACGTTTCGTTGTTGTCAGTGTTCTATTTTATTTGGGTTTTTTTTCATCATAAATTACTTTTATAATAGATTTCGCAGTATAAAATAATGGAAATATAAGGGTGAAAAATGGCTGCCGATTTAATCACGCTGTGGTAACTATTAAATAAAAGCAAAAAATAATTTCTATTAGTCATCTTTGATTCAATTCAACTGTGTTTGTGTTTGTGTGTGTTATGTGTGTGTTGTGTGTGTGTTGTGTGTGTGTTATGAGTGTTGTGTGTGTGTTGTGTGTGTGTTGTGTGTGTGTTATGAGTGTGAGTGTGTGTTTTCCTTTAATCCTAACTCATACATCTTTCGTTGTAGAAATATTGGCCAATGTACTATTAAAGAACATAGCATATGCCTTGACTTTGATTAAATGTTTATTTATAGCTTTTAACCTTTCGAAGTAGGTTATTTGCTAGGCTGAGCAAAAAAAAAAAAGAAAAGAAAAACATTAATAACTGTTACAATGACCTAAAAATAAATATGAAATTCTGGCGTTAGAGAGATTGATAACCCAAAAAATATTTTTAAAAAATACTGTTACAACTCTACAGTGGTGGACTGAATGTGTTTACATGTGAGACCCACTGACACGCACAGACGAAGGTGGGTCACAGGTCAACTGTTGTCCCTAGCATTACACCTGTGCTCTGTGCATGACCCTAGCTTGGACAGTTAGAGTCCAGCGGAGAGAAAGACAGTGATAACTAGAACTGTGTGTGTGTCGGACAGTTAGTGTTGCAGTCCAGTACGAAACAGAGTGGACTGGTGTTTGTGAATAAGAAGGCTTTAAAAATGTAGCTTATACGCTCTAGATGCTTGTTGTGTTAGTTAGGCTGTTCTATTCCTGTTAAGCATGTGAAGTTAGTGTAGACAAATATTGTGAACTGGCTGTGCTGATGTGTATGTGTTATTAAACCGCCACTGTTATTCATGAAGCTCTTGTTAAGTTCTTGTAATAGATGTGCTGTATTTATGTTAAGCAGTGTTTGCAGAAGGCCTGATTAGAGAAGTTCGTTACAATACTATTAATAGTGAATAGTTGTAAAAGTGGTGTATTTTTATGAAAAAAAAATGCTTGCATAAGTAATTTAAAAATAAGATTTTTTCGCTTTCAGAAAAGAAAAAAAGTAGCCTTTGCATCAGAACTTTGAATGGTCTAAAATATTATGGTTTCAAATTTTAACTATCTTTTCTAGTTTACGAGATCTAAACGGGACGAACGGACAGACATTCCACAAAAAACTAATGCGTCTTTACCCCTTTCGGAGGCCGCTAAAAAAGTAACTACCATACATTGTTAGCATCGCAACAAGAGAAATGTGGAGCCATAACACTTCCACCTGGGCCAATAGCACTTCCACCTGGGCCCGTAGCATTTCCATCGGGCCCATTAGTACTTTCACCGAGCCCATCGAACTTCCACCAGGCCCTATTTTTTTTACAAGAAGCTTAAGAGTCCCTTCTTAGACTAAGTATCATGTCTAAAACTCACCAAGTGTCACTATTTATGTGTCACATCTTAAACTCGCTAAGTGTCACGTCTTAAACTATCCAAGTGTCACGTCTAAAACTATCCAAGCATCACGTCTTAAACTCTCTAAATGTCACGTTTTAAACTCCATAAGTGTCACATCTTAAACTCCCTAAGTGTCACGTCTTAAACTCTTCAAGTGTCGCGTCTAAAACTATCAAAGTGTCATGTCTAAAACTCTCCAAATTGTCACGTCGTAAACTCTCTGAATGTCTTGTTTTAAACTCCATAAGTGTCATGTCTTAAACTCTCTAAGGTGTCACGTCTTAAAATCCAAGGTGTCACGTCTAAAACTCTCTAAATGTCACGTTTTAAACTCACTATGTGTAACACTTAAACTCCCTAAGTATCACGTCTAAAACTCTCTAAATGTCACGTCTTAAACTCTCCAAGTTGTCACGTCTTAAACTCCCAAGGTGTCACGTCTAAAACTCTCTAAATGTCACTTTTAAACTCCCTAAGTGTCATATATTAAACTCCATAAGTGTCACGTCTAACACTCTCTAAATGTCACGTCTTAAACTCCATAAGTGTCACGTCTTAAACTCTCTAAATATCACGTCTTAAACTCCACACGTGTCACACCTTAAACTCCCTAAGTGTCACATCTAAAACTCCATAAGTGTCACGTCTAAAACTCTCTAAATGTCACGTCTTAAACTCCATAAGTGTCGCGTCTTAAACTCCCAAGGTGTCACGTCTAAAACTCTCTAAATGTCACGTTTTAAGCTCCCTAAGTGTCATATCTTAAACTTCATAAGTGTCAGTCTGAAACTCTCTAAATGTCACATCTTAAACTCCATAAGTGTCACGTCTTAAACTCCACACGTGTCACGCCTTAAACTCCCTAAGTGTCACATCTAAAACTCCATAAGTGTCACGTCTAAAACTCTCTAAATGTCACGTCTTAAACTCCATAAGTGTCACGTCTTAAACTCCCAAGGTGTCACGTCTATAACTCACTTAGTGCCCCTTATGAACTTGTTTAAATTGTGAAGCATCACCTCTTAAAATCCCTAAGCGCCATGTTTTAAACTCCAAAAGTCTTGGCTGTGGCTTAGCAACCTAACAAGGATGATCGAGTTTGAATCCTGACTCGAGCCGAGTTGTGTTTGCTGAGTGCCTAAAGGCAGCACAAAAATCTTCTCCCAGATACCCCCCCCCATGTCCACAAAAAGAGATTGGACCATACGTTAACTTAGAGCACCTAGCATGTTATAAGCATGAAAGATGCGGTACATAAGAGACATTATTTTAAATGTGAAAATCCAAAATCCAGAATCCTTATCTTTACCCTAGTTAGGTAGAATGTGATGGTATCGAGATTTTATTTCCTGTTCCCTTTTATGAAAGATCAAACCTAAGTTCAAGCAACATCAGGATTTCAACTTAGATTCCCACACGCCTAGCTAAGGCCCACGTCTCTCTTCCCGCCCAGCATTGCCAGCGCAATAAATGACGATTCAATGATGCCCAACCCAAGGTCCGAGGGCTATATCCGGCCAGTAACGTGGTCCCCTTAAGAACTTCTGATCACAGTTTCTTAATAAAACCCGTTGAGGCTCATTTCCATTGGATTCGGAGAGTTTTCGCTGTGATTTGGCACGTGACACTAGTGTAGCTAATGTCTCCTTAATGGACACCTCTGGATTGCATTGTAATCTTTATATCTATGTTACAATCTAAAGACTGAAACCAAAGTGTGGCTGCTTTCTTGGAATCATTAGCGTACCAGACTTGCGAATTTTTCTATACTAAAAGACGCTTTCCGCTATGACCCAGTTCAACAATCTCACCCGGAAGTTGTTGTCACGGCAGGCATGACGGAACCTTTCAGCTCCACGCTTCAGTAAGCAGACCTAAATTTTGGACATAGTAACCCATATAGTTAACAATGTTCTGATTTCGCATGACCTATAAAAAAAGGGGGTCTAGTTTACTATTAGTATTATTTTATCAGTATGATATAATATGAAAACACAATGTAAATAATACTCTGAAAAAAAGACTTATAGAGAAATGTGGCGCAGCGTTTTATTTCTTCCATAGCTCTAAAACTTGCAAGTTTATCACTCTTTTTTAAAATCCAAAATAGATAAATTAATAACCACTAACTGACAAGCTTATATTGTTTAGATTTCTCGATTGATTCCTGTATTGTCATCAATAATGAATATTTTTGCCAAATTTAAACTTGACCCGAGAATGAGAAGTTTGAGAAAAGGGCCCCGTAGCCAAATTATCTTTTAATTTCTTTCGTTAAACAGAAAGGGGCGACACGACAACCTCGCTAATGGTAGGCCACAGAAACAAATGACCTTTACATCATTTGCCCTATAGACCACAAGGTCTGAAAGGGGGAACTTGATTTTACTTTCTACTAAGCAGTAAGGTCTGGAGAATTGATGACGAAAGTCCAGCAGAGTTTGTAATATGTATATCTTTTGTATGTTTTCTAGATATTTTGTTCACCCTTGTAGCAGTAAAACTTTATATAGACATGTCTCACCAATGTAGGGGTTTCTAGTAAACCTTTTTTTTTTCTATTTTGCAAGTTTATTGGTGTGTGTGGATGTGTCAGTGTCGTAGCTAGGGTGGGGGAGGAGGGGGGAGATTTTGAAAATCCCCCAGGCCCCCACTTCACGGGGGCCCCGTAGTGAGTGTTTTTTACAATAAAAATTAAATGTTACACAAAACGCAAGGCTCCCCTAAAGAGTTCAAGCTCCACGGGCCCCCAAACAATGGAAAATTCCTAGATACGCCCCTGGTTTGTGTAGAGGGGTGCGTGTATGTTTCCCTAAATTGCAAGTCTCCGGTTCCAGGATGTAGAGTGACAAAGTCGCGATAAAAATCGTGGACACGCCTGATTGAAACACCTTAGTCGAGGGAAGTTCCAAGACTGAAACTGGAGAACTTGTCCCAGGGACTAGATTAACGCGAGCAGAGGTCGCGTGGCTGAGGATCGAGTGTCTGAAGGTAGTCCATGAGACGCCATAGAGAGACAGGACTGATTATAAAGACTGGCCCTGTCGGGAGATGGTGTACTATCGAGCGCTGTATTGTTAGTGATGGATCATAAACTTAAGCTATGCACAACTTAAACTCTGTGAGTAAAGACGCTCAGAGTGTCTCGTGTTGTAGCTTTGGTTTCTTTAGTCTTTTTTTTTTTAGCGGCACTTCTAAAGAAAAGTCACTATTGCTTATGTTCGATCTGTCCGTCCGTCACGCTGAGATGTGAAAACGAAAAAGGGCTCATGATATTATAATTTCGAAATCACCTTCATCGTGCTTCAAATATGTGTAACGGATATTACAATCTTCTGAAAGTATACTTGTTTGTTTTTTTTGTTGTTTTTTTTTTTTTGCTAAAAAATAAGTTTAGTATGTATATACATTTACACCATATATAAAACAAGGTTTAAAAAGTAATGAGCCTGTTAAAAGCAAACTGTTTGGTAACCTACAATACAAACATAAATCATTCAGTAGAACATTCCTTATGGATGTAAATAAAAGAAAAAACAAAGTTGATGCGTCAGAGGTGTGCCATCATTCTCACGTCTTTTTGTACATAATTAATTACCCGCTATGTCTCAGAGAAGGCAATCAGAAAAAAAATTATGCAAGAGGAGATAGAAATACTGACTACATCTCAAAAGTAGCATTTTCCATTTAAACAGACACTTATGTTTAAAATTATTTGAATTAAAATGTGCTTGTGATGCACAAGAAAGTTAGAATAATAATAAGAGACCAGACCTCCATAAGTGAAGGTAAAGTCGTTTTACGTTAATTTTCTGAAGTTATTATGTTGTACTTTCATTACAATAGAAATGTTTCATATCCTATTTAAATAAAAGCACAGTACATAGAACGCACAATTATGTAGCATTAGTAAGGCTATTTGTACAATACTACCAGTACATCTCCACACTAATAATAACAATAATAATCGTTTTTACTTCTAAAGCTCATGTTTATAAACATTACTGAAGTCCAGGGGCGTAGCTAGGGATTCGGGGGCCCGGGGGGATCGACCTCTTTAGGGGCCCCTTGCATTTTGACATTTGACATATGACATGACATAATGTACGCAAAAAATATATAAGCCCAAGATCAAATTGGTTAAGTAACTATATCAGTAAACTTAACACAAAAAAAAATCATTAAGACTCTTTTAATGAATAATACCGTTGTTTATTAGCTAAATAATGCACAAGTGACGAAGCTCAATTCATATCGCTTCACGTCGTGCAGCAAAGACATCTATAACATCATCTACGTCGATACTTTCTAGTATTTCAAGTACTATTTGTGACTTCACTAACATTTACCATCACAAAAGAGATACAAGACACCGATAGCAAGGACAAACAGACACAAAAACTCTTTTGTTCCTCTGGCAATCAGATCATTAAATAGAACCAATCTAATGTAAACTTTTTCATATGTAAATTGTGAGTGAGTCTGGTGTGAATGTGCATTTGTTTAAATAATGTTTTGTTTTGTATAATGCACAAATTGTAAGACAAATTTCCTTACGGACAATAAAGATTATTATTATTATTATTATTATAAAAGAACGAGTATTCTTTCTCTGGCGCAGCCAGGGTCGAGTTTCGTTAAAGGGAAACAAAATTCATTGTAGTCCCTTTATCAGTTTCCACTGAGGAATTTTCTGGTGATGTGGCAGGTCTGCAGCAGTACCGCCCTCTGACAGGCAACGAGAATGTTCCCAGGAATGCCAAGGGCCTTGAAGGTATCTGTGAGGTCAGTTGTTATTATCCCCTCGGTTGACATGACAATGGGGTATATTGTTGTTTTAGAAAGCTTCCATAGACGCTTAATCTCCAAGCCTAGGTTCCCATATTTTCGTTATTATTATTATTATTATTATTATTATTATTATTATTATTAAAGCCATGATAAGCCTTTCTTGCGTCATTGTGCTCGTGGGATAGTTTTTGATGAACTTAAGCTTTGAGAATGACCCAATGGAAGTGGCCTGAGTTAGCGGTATTCGGAGGAGGTTGCAAGGTTTGAGTACACGTAATTACCATATGAAGCTTGTTTACGCAATATGTCTATTGTGGATTGTATTACTGGTTTGTTGATGAAAACTGCTCCTACATCAATGACATCATTGAACAAGCGATTTGCCGTTTATTTCATCATACAAACAGGAAAAAGTAACACAGTTTGTCATAAGCGTGTCATCAACCAAAAGGTGTCTTGGTTCAAGAAGAAACCCAAAGGTATCCATTTTTTCCAGCCTTTGTAATCTGTCCTTCATCCCCATATGAAATCTGTCCAGCACTTCTGTCGCAACAGTTTGAATTGCAGTTCTATTGACAATCCTACATTAGAACTCAACTTCCTATAAAGTCTTTTCTTTCTTCTGGTTGTTTTGATTACAGGGAATCCATAGTATTCGTCCGTTTCTCATCATTTTGCAGAAAGCATGAATGGGTTTCAATTTATTTTTTGTTTATGTTTTGTGCGAAAGTAAAAGCATTCTGAATGTATAAAGGTAGGAAGGATCCATATCTTGCTATGCTCGAGTATAAAAATACTCTGATAAGCATCACAACTGCTGGTGAGTAGAAGACTCAGGGACATCATTCCAACTGATCCCAATCTATTGAAACCATCGGTAACTGAAAATGCAGAACGAACGAACGACAGATGAAAAGCAAAGTGAAATACGATGCAAAAGCAAGACTACCTAAAGATTAATGTCGGAGAGAAAGTGAGAGTTCGTCTAGTACAAACATGGCAGAAAGTAGCTGTCATAAAAAAAACATTCCTCACCAAGATCTTACATCATAAACAAACAATGGGAAAACATACAGAAGAAATCAACGCTTTTTTAACAAGAGTTTCGATGAAGATATCTCTGGGTACTATGATACCGATGAAGGCAACGAGCAGTAAACTGTTAGAACAAACGAAACAGACAGTTGTAGACCAACGTCTAGAGAACCTGTTGTGCCAGTCAAGACAACCAGAAGTGGTCGAATTGTTAAAAATCCTAGTAGATATCAGTCTTAAAAACTTTAAAAGGAAGGATGTGATAATAACTTCAAAAGGAAGGATCTCTGGGGTTACTTGGAAAAAAAAGTTGAAGAAATTCATGTACAGTTCCAAAAAAAGGTGACAATTGTTGGATCTATCTCAGCAGAATGAAAAGCTGCCAGGTTGAGAGAGTGATTATCACAGTTCAGAAATATTGCTTTCGGATTTATGCCTAACAGACGTTTCCACAGGCCAGACGGACAGCCACTCAATATGGCTGCGTTATCATAGGTTTAAGCAATGCATCACGCTGTTTTGTAGCCCCACCCTGGTCAACCAGAATAATGGACAATTCTAGCACTATTAAGAATAACTATTGGATTTGTTATACTGGAATTCACTGTAAATCATACAGTTTTATTCGTCGTCAGTAGCGGCCTTAGGGGGTGGCAAGTGGGGCAGCTTGAGGGGGCCCCGCGATCGGAGAGTTTATTGTCACAAACTTGATCACCACACATTTTTCTAATAAAATCCAATTGGATGTCGATGTTAATAAAAGAAATAAAATATTTGGAGTGGTTGCTTCCGCCTATGTGTTTTTTCCCCAATAGGCTATGGGAATGGGAGTAATTTTAAAACTTTTTTAAGTTTAAAGAATTTTCTTTATGCAGAACAATTACAATACAGTAGGCCTATATATAGCACTTAGCGTGGCCAATAGTACGCCAACAATGGCTACGCAATGTTCTATGTTTTGTAACAAAAATAAGGAAGGCCCAACGCGTTAAGGCGGACATACTGTCTTGTTATTGTTACAGCATAAGAGACGGATTAGCCGGTTAGCGTGTGTTGTGTTACGATTTATCCTTATGGCACAGGGCCCCAAATCTGACGCTTAGGGCCCCGCGCACTGCTAAGGACGCCCCTGTTCGTGGCAACAAAAAGAATAATATTCTTAGTTTTTGCTGCAAGCACATATTTGATCTCTTTTGAAAGGAAAATAAATCGGCAACGAAGCTATTAAAGATTTGCATTTTAAAATGTAAAACTAACTTTTCTCTGTCGGAAAAATATTCTAAAAATGTCAACAAAGTCAACGTACTGATAGACCTAGATATAGATTTAGTCTTTTTAATAAATTTAATCCATAAATGTTAAAAGAAAAAGACACCTGTTGACACTATTTGCAAATCAAATATATTAATTTATGTATTTACAAACAAATTTCGGACACCGTTTGGAGGCCCCCCCTAAGTGGGGGCCCGGGGGGATTTTCAAAAGCTCCCCCTCCCTCCCTCCCCCTAGCTACGCCACTGCTAAAGTCTAAGATTTTAATATAAAATGTTGAAAAAAAATGTGCTACTCGGCATTCGAACTTTTTTACATGGCCTTTCTGTTTTTTTTAAGAGTCCGCCCAACTCTAATGGACGCCCAACGATTGTTTGGGGAAAGTAAAGGCTGTTGGTCATTGCGCTGTCCAGATGACACCCTCGTTAACCGTTGGCCTATAAGCCGAAGGGTCTGAAAAGAATAACTTTTTCTAAACACATTAAATATACAAAGATTTTTGTCCACACACTAGCAAGACTTTAAAGTCTTGTATATTATTCACTAACACTAGTAATAACAACAATAAAACTAAACACCGTGGAAAATATAAACAAAGCATTAGTAGTGGTCAAAAGGATGTAATAAAAATATCTTCCTAGGTGCATTAGTTACTCAGGGGAGGCAACAAGCCTCGTCACGTGGTGTGCGCTCTGTCATATCGATGGTCCCGGATTCGAACTGTGCCCTCAGCCATCCAGCCTCCCTCCCCCCCTCGGTCCGGTTTTGGCTAGGATGTAATAAATCTCTAAATCTGAAGGAACATTGCAAACATGAAAGACAAAAAAACGTTACATTGTTTTCGAGGGTCCTGCCTAAGATAAGACTAAGGTTATCGATAATTTGGAGTTTATGGACTGTGATGTTCATGTATGAAGGTTTTCTATGTCCTTTTTTTTGTATTAACCTTTGCAAAGTTGTGTATATCAACAGTTACTTTTAAAATAGTTCCCTACAGTCATAGTAAGAAACGTAAATGGCTATTTTTGTCTAATTTAACTCTCGTACTTGTCAAAACATAAACTATGACCAGCATATATTACTAAGTTAGGGAACCACATAGGCAGCCTACGAGTTTTTATGAAGACACAAACTCTT
>JADKLZ010051529.1:0-13128 GCA_021533235.1 Biomphalaria straminea | reverse complement strand
CGGTCGTAGACGCCGCCCCTGTCCAGCAGAAGCTTCAGCATGGCGATAGGCTGCTGGGTGCCATAGGTGTCCACCTGAGAAGTAGGAAAGTGGTTTCCGTGACAGTACAACTGAACGCTTAAAAGGAGAGTTCATTAAAACATATTGTAACGATCTTCACTTATCAAGCCTTCCGCAAACACTGCTTAACACAACACAGCACATCTAACACAAGAACTTGACAACAAGAGCTTCAATAAACACAGTAGCGGTTTAATAACAAACACATCAACACAGCCAATACGACACTATTGGCTCCAGTGCTTAACAGGAATGGAACTGTCTAACTAACACAAGTCTCTCTAGCTCGTATAAGCTACATTTTAAAAGACTGTTTGTAACACCAGTCCTCTCTGCTTTCTTTCTGGACTGTCCTCTGTCGGTCTAACACACTGGTCTACACATTGTCCCTCGTCTGTTAGAGCTTTCGGGTCATGCGCAGAGCACAGGTCACACTAGGGACAGCCGTTGGTTGACCTGTGTGACGCGCATCAAGTCTGTGTGTCAGTGGGTCTCACACATTAACCATTTCACTGGAGTTACAACAGTATGTTAAGTGTGCTCTAGAAAAAGAAATCCTGGATCAAGTAATTGTGATTTTTATTTTGTTTGTTACTTTTTCTGCTTCGCCAAGTTTACTTAATCATGATTAATTTGTATTGGTCCAACCTCTTTTGTGGACAAATGAATATTTGATGGAAAAAGTTTTCGTCCCGTGTACTGTACTTTGGCCTCGTGGTTTGTATAGTGATTATAAATACGGTACGTTTGTCCAGACGCCAGTCATCGGGAACGTCAAGTATCCGGACAGCCATTTTCTGTGATATAAACCAAACAGCAATGCGAATGGCTTCCCTTCCCAATTGTTGCTCCTTAAAAAAATTCGAGACCTTGAAACAACCAGTAGCGGTCTTAGGGGGTGGCAAGTGGGGCAACCGCCCCAGGCCCCGCGCCTGAGAGGGGCCCCGCGCTGGGAGATTTTATTGTCACCAACTTTGAAAACTAAATGAGTGATTATAAACAAGGACTTGTTACTCTATATTTTCCCTGTTTAATTACTTTACCAATTGCCATTTAAGCTCTTAATTTACATTTCTTGTTTCGAAATACCGTTCAGTTTCGGTATAGACAGCCGAGTCTAACAGGCTATCATTGTTTAACAGTTCACAATAAAAACACATGTGGAAGCAACCAATCCTAATCGTTTATTTGGTATATAATAACGACGTCTAATCGTTTATTTGGTATAAAAAAACACGACGTCTAATCGGAATTTTTAAGGAAAATGTGTAATAATAAAGTTTGAACTACTCTTTGCATTATGAATAATTGTAAATGAAAGATTCATTTATAACATTTGTAGTATCTTAAATTGCAACTTTTAACAAATTGATTTTTTAATGAACATAATCAGTGCTTTTTTTTTTTGCCGTAACAGCGGTACGGCGTACTTCATTTTTTTCAATGTGGGGAAAAATTATTAATTTCCTTGAATTTTAGCGTTTATTATTAATTTTTTGGTAGTTGAAAATTAGGCAATCCATCACTCAGTACCGGCACCTATTCTTTTTTAAGCATTGCAAATAACTAAACAATTATTATTCTCGACTGTCGCTGGTGATACGTTCCGCGGCAGATTCCAGCCCCCACCTCAACGTGGTTGCCGCGTGAACACCCAACAGGGTGGCCAAGAGGGACTGGTTGTTGGTCACGGTTTTCAAGGCCAAGTGACCAATAGAAAACTAGCCGTACGACTCCACCCCCAATGTGTGGGGGCTTTCGGCGGGTCGAGTAGCCGCTGCAGCTGACTCCCAAGGTTAGCTATGGGGGCGAAAAGCCAGGAGATGGTGTGCTAGAGGTAACAGCGCACCGTAAACGTTGGGAGGTCTCGGAGCTAGTGTTTCCAATAACACCGGCATTGCACGAAAGCCGCACAATTGATGGCATTAGTTACGAACGTTGTGAGAAACGATCTTCGATATGTCCTCTTACGCTAAGAGGAAGCAGGCAGTGCCGACATCGGTTCAGCAGCCCTGGGCACCAGCCCAGGGTATAAAGCTATTGTCCCACCTGTGGGATAGGCCGTTTGTCTAACATGCAACCAGTTTGCCCCCCCTGGGGCACCCTCTCTCATTACAATGTCTAGTCTAAATTCGAATAACGCGGGTATGAGCAGGACCGACGGAAATGGCTCCGCCCCCAGAGCGATCAACAAAGGGCTTGTGGGCGATAAGTTAGCTACCTTTGGAGCAGCTGGTCGCCGCGACCAGTATTTTAAGGGGGGAACGGTTCCCCCCACAGGACGTAAGTCTGGTGGCACTTGTCCCTTGGGTAAACGGCCCGAGCCCAATCCACTGAGTGCCGCGACGGCCTCAAGCACATTCGGGGGAGTTGTGCCCCCCATTAAATCCCGAAAGGTGAAAGCACCAGGAGGCAACGCAAAAGGGGGTAGTGGTGCACCCCCGCCCGGTTACGACCGTAGCAAACAGCTTCGGATAATCCACCTTAACCTGAATCGGCAGTTCTTGTCGAAGCGGGTCGAGGTCCATACAATTGCAGAGTTATACGAGGTAGATGTCATACTGTGTCAGGAAACTCAACGCTCGGAGGAGGGACCACCTCTACTATCTGGCTTTACGGCTTACCGGTGTTCCTGCTCGCGGTGCCAGGTACTAGTAACGTTTGTGAGGAATTCGTTAACGGCCCGTGTTGTGGAATCCAGCGCCCCTGCGGGACCCGGTCAGACGGATACACTTACTGTGGAGGTGTTCAAATTCGGTCAGCAATTCACATGCGTAAACTTGTACAACCCACCCAAATCTGAGTTGCAATTCAAACTGCGTGAGTCCTTCGGCACAAGAACGATCGTTGCAGGAGACTTTAATGCTAAGTCACCCACCTGGGGGTGCCCGGAGACAGATGTCCGAGGGCGGCGACTGCTCGAGATATGCGACGAAACAAACCTGGTTGTTTTGCAGGGTAAAGACTGCCCCCCGACCTTCTTGCACACTGGCAATGGGGGCGTGTCGCGGCCAGACTTGTCACTAGTGTCAGCTGATCTAAAGTTGCAATCAAGAGTGGACGTGCTCGAGGATGTCGGTAGCGATCACCTGCCGGTCCTGGTCACAATCGAACTCGAGAAACTCAACACGAAGTCCCCATATACAGAACCAAAATGGGTGTACAAACGTGCCAATTGGGGTCTGTTTAAGGCGGCATCGGATGCTGCTCTGAGCGGACTGGAAATCCAAGATGGATGCATTAACCGGGTCTACGGACTCTTCGTTAAGGCAATTCTGAGCGCCGCTCGTAGGGCTATCCCGAGGTCATATGGAGGGCGCAGGTTTAGGCCCTTTTGGTCTCCCGCTTTGGCACGCCTAGTCCGACTGAGGAGGGCCGCACGCAGGCGGCACAGTCGTCGACCAAACGATGATACCAGGCGCGCTTATAATAAGCTGTCGGTTGAGGTAAAGGAAGCCATTGCGGAGGGTACGAGACTGAAATGGGCCGAGACTTGTGCTCACCTAGATCTTGCGGACGGACGACAGGCATGGAAACTCCTTAATAACTTGACGAGGGCGAAAGAACCAAAAGCAGCAGCGCCCCTGCTAACTGCCCAAGGCATGGCGGTCACAGACCAACACAGGTCGGACGCTCTAAACCGTGCCTTTGCGGCCATATCCAAGTCAGCGAAACGGAGTGACGTGTCGAACGCCCTTAATGGCATCAGAAAGGCCAAATCAAAAAGCTGCATGGTCTATGGCGAAGACGAGACGAGTACATTCACAAACGCCTTTACCCACGGAGAGCTAGCAACTGCACTTCGGAAGTGTAAACTACGAAAAGCGCCGGGGCCAGATGGTCTTAGCAACGAGATGCTAAAGAATCTTGGCCCCACAGGCAGACGGAAACTGTTGGAATTGGTCAATCGGACTTGGACTAAAGGGGATTTCCCTAAGGCATGGCGTGAGGCTACGATTGTTCCCCTACTGAAAAAGGGGAAGGTCCCAGACCGTGCGGAAAGTTATCGACCCATATCGTTGACGTCCAACGTTGGGAAGACGGCGGAACGCATGGTCAACAGAAGGCTCGTATGGTTCTTGGAAACGAAAGGTCTAATTGCGCCTGAACAGGGCGGTTTCAGGCACAATCGCAATTCGATGGACCAAGTAACGCTATTCATGCAGAAAGTGGCGGACGGCTTCCAGTGGGGCAACACAAATCGACCTGGTCAGTCGACGCTAGCGGTTTTTATCGATCTGAAACAAGCGTATGACAGAGTTTGGCGGCCCGGCCTATTGTTAAAACTTATGAACCTTGGAGTGGGTTCTAATATGCTTAGGTGGATACAAAATTTCCTCACGGAGAGAACGGTACAAACACGTGTTGGTAAAAACGTGTCGAGGAAACTTCCGCTAGAGCAGGGAGTGCCGCAAGGGTCGGCGCTCAGTTGTTCACTATTTTTAGTGTTCATAAACGACTTACCGGGCCTCTTACGATGTCAGAAACTTCTGTTTGCAGACGATATTGTGTTGTGGGAGTCGGGCAGGGAACGCCAGCAGCTGATTGGCTCCCTGCAACAGGCACTGACGACAGTGTCCTGTTTCGCCAAGCTATGGGGCCTTGAGGTGAACCACTCGAAGTGTGTTTACTCTTGGTTCACACTAGGACGTGATATTATCAAAGAACCAGTTGAGCTACGGATGGACGGCAAGATTCTGGCATGGGACAAAAAGCCTAAATACCTAGGGGTTATCCTCGATCAGAAATTGACACTGTGCGACCACATTCAGCATGTACGCGAAACAGCCTCCGAGAGGTTGAACATCGTAAAGAAGCTAGCTGGAACGAAGTGGGGGGCGAATGCGGGTGTACTGAGATCACTGTACATGGGTGCAGTTCGGTCTCATTTGGATTACAGTCTCCCAGTTCAAGTTTGGGCTTCGCAAACGTCTCTAGCGAAGCTCGATGCGGTCCAGAACCACGCCATACGACTTATATGCGGTACGTTTCGCACCACACCAATCGACGCTGGCGAGATCATGGCCAATGTGCCGCCGTTGAAGTTGCGAAGAGAACGAGCTGTCCTACTTGCTCACGAGAGATACGGACGGTTGGAGGAGGGATGCCCTCTCAGAAGTCTGGTCGACAACTGGGAGGGTAAGAGACGTCTCAAAAACCGGCCCTGCTTCATGCACGTGGCGCGTGGGCTGGTCAGAGAGATGAATCTACCGGTAGAGCGGGCTGCTCTTTCCCCGACCGGTGCCTTCCCCCCTGACAAAGTTTTCTGCATGCCGACGGTGCAAAGGAGCTTGATTGACCCGGAAGTCACGAAACGGTGCGATCCTAAACGGCTACTTCAAACTGCCGGAGACACCATCGCATCGTACCCGGCCGGGGTGACCACTATCTTTGCGGATGGCTCCGTGAAGATGCTCGAGGGCACCCCACAAGCTGGGTATGGGGCGGTGGTCCGACTCTCCGGCAATCCCGAAAGTGTGGAGCTGAGTGGGCCCTGCAGAGGCAAGAGCAGCACAGAAGCGGAGCTCGAAGCAATGCTCGCAGCATTGGCGTGGGTAGCGGAAAGAGTCGAAGATGGATCCTCGCCCCCAGCGGACGTGGTCATCTTTACTGATTCAATCTCTGCCCTCGATGCCCTTGAAGGGCAGCTCGCAGGTGTCGGACAGACAGAAGCGCTCCTAGCTCTAGTGGAGCGCCTTCTGCAGCTCAATGTACATAGTTTTATACAGTGGGTTCCATCCCATTGTGGTCTGGTCAGTCATCAGAGGGCTGACTTTTTAGCGAAGTCCGCGGCAGCAGCGAGCACCTTAAATGATGAACCGTACAGTCTTGCGACCGTACGATCCCTAGCCGACAACAGATTGTTGGCACAGTGGTACGATAGCTGGGACGCTTCCGAGAAAGGCCGAGAGCTTCATAAGCAGATGAGTAGACCAGACCGAAAGGACGCATGGTGGACGCTCTGCCGTGCGGAACAGGCAGTCCTAGCCCAGTTCCGAGTCGGACACTGCCCAATTGGTGCGTACTTTGGGCGGTGGAGGGAAAATTTCGACACACGGTGCCGCCATTGCTTCGAGGACGATGAGACAATAGAGCACATTCTCCACGAATGCCGCGCTCTGCAAGATGAACGATCGGGACAAGGTAATGAGAGAGAGATAACTGGTCCATGTGTGGCAAAGGGTCTGTCCTTGTACGGGGATAAGGCGACCCTACAACTCACTGCACGCTTCCTCTTCCGTGCTCTAAGGGAGTAATCTCAGCACGGTTTATTTCAAATGGGGTATCTGATTCGGAGTCCTGGACCGACTGATGTAACATAATTGATTTTTTTTTTATATATAATTGATTCGCTAATTCAATTTCTTTATTCCTTATATAGCAAATACTTTTATCTTCGAACAAAAATAAACTTGAAATTAAATGAAATTTATAACATTATTAATTGTTTTAAATTATGTTTGATTTATAAAGCATACTAATTAGGTTTTTCTCTATAAAAAAAACTGCTTGCATAAATGATTTTAAAAAATTAGATTTTAAGCTTTTAGAAAAAAAAGTAGCCGTTGCATCAGAACTTTGAATGATCTATATTATCGTGATGTCAGATTTTCATTTTCTCTTCTACTTTCTGAGCACTAAACGGGACAGACGGACGGACGGACAGACAGACAGACAGACGGACAGACAGGCCACACAAAACTAATAGCGTCTTTTCCCCTTTCGGGGGCCGCTAAAATAATACTCCTACATTGATTTTGTTGTACTAATTGTTTTGATATACAAGTCTAACGACCGACTATTAATACCACTCCCTTTTCCGAGGGGCCCCTTTTTACGCTTTATGCCTTGTATTAATACCACTCCCGTTTCCGAGGGGCCCCTTTTTACGCTTTATGCCTTGAGCCCCTCAAGCCGAAGAAAGGCCCTGAAGTTTTGATTGTATGCTAGCTGTTTAGTTAACCAAGCAAACAAAGACAATGTATTTAGGTAACATCACCTACAGTTAATAAATCGTGAATGAATGCAGCCTACTGCATGCGTGTCATATTTGTAAGTTATGCGTTGCTCAGACATACAGCTAGTCGATATTAATTCCACTTGGGTGAAGCTATACGTCTAGATTTAATGAAAATAATTTATTTCAGTTACTAATGTGAACCGGAGTTTTAGTTGGAGTCAAGTGGGGTTAGGTTTCCAAGTTTAAAGCTGCTGATCTGCTATCAGTGTCTGCGAAGGGAGTGTCATACATGGGGGCCGATGATGTTTTGTTACTTGTACAAGTTATACAAGTTAAAGGGCGGGGTAAATGTTGTATGTCGTCACTGAGACAAGATGACGTAAAAACAAACACAACATTTCAATTTTAGAATGCATGAACCTAATGACTGATTCGAGACCAATAGTTATAAAATGGTCTGAACACTGACTTCTAACGTCACAACCGTGTGGATAGTCTAAGAGCTGAGCCGAAGCTCTTCGAGCTCTAAGTTTGAAAAAAAACCTGTCTGAATCCGTCCGAGAACAAATATCAAACAGTAAAAAAAAAACCTGCGGACCTCACAGGTCTGTCTGGGAGCGACCCGAGTCAATGTCTATAGGGCATTGCTGTTTCCAATACCACTAAATGGTACCGGGGACCTCCACCATTTACCTTTGTTGTACCAAGCTAACTGTGCAGGATCCACCATAAGTGAGACGGTCCCTTGAGGAACAGCGCATGGATAAGGTGACAGTTTGTGGGAGCTTTCTTACAACCCCGCTACACGTGCAATGGGCAGACTCTCGTCTTTCCCGTAGGCACCCCCGCGGGGGGTCCTGTTTGTTACTTTTTCGCCTTGCTCACCTCCCCTAGTGAGCCGTTTCCACGCCGGCGCCACGGTGAGGCAAAGTAACTTGCCGGCGCGACGTCGCAACATGTGGGCAGTTTAGACCAATAGCTCGTCGCCACGTCATAGGTCCTTCTAAAACGATTGGTTTCGGTTGCTTCCACCTATAAAATCTTCCAAGCGCCCACACTGTTCCACTAAGAAGTCAACATCTCCAAGATGATCTCTTGAGCTGTCTGACCTATATACATTGAAAGCTCATCTTACCCCTTATCTGGCTATTGCATTAAAAAAAATGGAAATAGTGATCATTGAGCATGTTTTCCAACGATTGCATTACATGTTATCTTAAGCCATCAGTATTGCTGAGGATTCTATTGCCCTCATTAGGCACACTACGCCTGATATTCATAGCCCCCCCCCTATCCGCTTACCCCACACGTATCTGTTGTGTCTTAGATTACAGTCGCAGGAATGTAGATAAGGATGCTCTTATTTTATTTTTAAAGTGTCAAGCCTTCATTGAAAGAATAGCAAAAGGTACACCTCCATTGTATCATTCACGCTCCTTAAATAAACCAATTGTGTTCTTTGAATGTTCAGGTTTGGTCGTGATGTCATTCCTAACTCGGGAGAGTGGGGGGGGGGGAGGTCTGCGATGGGTGTGTATGTAAGAAGGGCCTAAGAAGGTATTATATTAACTAAATGCGACTGAGGCAACAGGCTTCAGGGTACCTAGATATTAATGTCACACATAGTTGAAATCTTCATTAAGAAGATCAAGCGTGAGGTCTGCGAATATCATTCACAATAGCCCCCTAACCATAGGTAAGTTCATTTTGTTTAAGTGATTGATTTTTTGAACTTCAGGACACGGTTTTCTTAATCATTAACTGAAGATCAATACTGCAACCACAAGCTTGGTTATTGTAAGTCTACGAAACTTCTATAGAGATAATAAAACAGTGTAAAGGTTTTGTGTAGAAGCACAGTACAGTGTCCAACACACAATAAAAACTGATCACTATCGCCAAGCAGAACAATTTTAGGCTTTGAAACCTGATGATATCTGTAAGCAAGCACAATGTCTCGTACACTCTACAAAGGTTTAAATTATGTTAGTACTATTGCACCATTTTAAAAACTTGATATTGAATTAACTTTATATAAGCATTTAGCTTTTAACACAATCAATCTATATCTTATTAAACAAAAATATTCTTGTATAGAGCGTCTTTCATGCACAGAACAATCTTTTCTGTAGACCAATGGAGGAAGGGCTATCTGGAAGAAGGCTTCCGCATTGCTTTTAAAAGCCTTCAGCAAACACTACTCAGCTCGAGTCAAGCCCCTTTGATAGGTTTATTCCACTCAGCCACAGAGTGGTCCGAATGATTAAAAATGTTAGGAAAATAAACTACAAATAAATGATCATGGCTGATGTCCCTTGCATCTATTCTTATACAAAATATACTACAATACCACACGTTTGGCCAGTTATTAAATTGTTCTTTTCAGTTTTGATAGCCGATGAAAACCTCGTGGACCTAACGCACTTTGCTTTTGATTGATTCCAGCATAGTTTCCTATACTTTTTTTTATTGTATATTTCTACACCATTACATCTAACAAGACATATCTATCAAACTGTTTATCAGCATCACTACTGGCTGAAAGAAAATTTTCTTCAGTAATGTTGCGATAAAAAGTCTTCTAGCAGAGCAATGACTCGGTACACATAATTCTATGTTGTTAAATTTGTTGTAAAGTCATCTAATGTCTTAGAGAAAATTTTATTTAATGTAACTTCTTCATTGACTGGAGAAGTTTCCTTTCAGTGTCGCTTCCTTTCCATGTTAATTATTTACGTGTCCTTGTTTTTCTGCTTTAAACACTAAACAAATGTTTTCTTGAGATTGGTAGAAAAGAAAAAAATGAATTTACGAGCATCGTTTATTTAACTTTGTTCCATGGTCTTTAGTTTTTTACTCTAATCAATAACTCATATTAGCTATACATATATGGCTGTTTGTGTCTCGGAAGACGGTGGATGCGCCCAGATGAGTCCACCGGTTTTGGTTTGAGGCGATTCTGGGGCGGCAGAGTTTGCCACAGTTCGTCAATGTATAGATCTATGTATTTGCTTTAGAGCCAGCTGATAGGGCAGCTTTCTTTTTCTTTCTCTTGACTAATGCAGCTTTGTTTCTTATGCTCTCAGCGAGGATCGTACCAGCACGCACAGTCACGTAAGTCTCCATGCTGTCTTGTCTTGGGCTATCTCCTCCCACATTCTTGTATTGATGCCTGTGGTTCTCATGTCTCGCTTTCATAGACATCTCTGTAGGTTAGTCTTGGGCGGACCTTGGGGTCTTATTCCTCCGCAAGCTCAGCATGTAGGATGTCTTCAGGAATCTTCCGTCTGCCATGCCTTATTTTACTTTGTTTCATTGATTTTTATTTTTAACTTATTTTCTCTAATGCTGTGATTCCCAAAGCTTTTCCTTAATATTCTGAGTATTTAGCGGAACACTTGGTTTATCATTTTAGAGAGGTTAATTCACTCGGTGACCAACTAGTCAATTATTCCAGTAGTTTGTGGAACCCCTATTCTGGCTAGTGTTCCGGGGAACACAGTTTGTGAAACACTGCTCCAATGGATAACTGACCTAAGTTGTGCATAAGCTGACTCAGTTCTAATAAATAACTGACATGAGATATGTGAGTTCACTACTACAAGAAAGAAACTTGCTCATTGAGATGTCTACGTGATAACAGTTGCCCCTCTCCTTTCAAGTTTCAAATAAGTTTGGATGACCACCTAAAACTCACTGTTCCATTTCTAGGCTACAAAGTAAAATTGTTTCCTTTGCTTATAGACTTTTGGATATCAGAGCTTTCTGCTTCTACATAGATTTTCAGATCTGAACTAGATCTATCTGTTTGTAAAGGAGTGTTACATCTACTTTGTCACCTTATATGTCCGTTTCAGTTACTGAAATTGATATTCTGAGATTTGGAACGCTCAATAGGTAAAAATTGTTTTTTTTTTTGTGTGTTCCCTTGATTCTTACATTGTCATTACGCCTGAAGTGGATAAACCTGTTTATTGTAGTCAGCTAGGTTCAAGCCCATTGGTATGTCATAATGGTACAATAATTTTTTTTTACTTGAGATGTAAAGGTTAACATGACAAAATAGGAAGTACATGTATTGGAATTGGGGATAGTAACAAATGAAAACCTAGTTTTGTAGAAATGTGTGTTGAAGTTAGTCACGTTTTGTGACCTGCTTTGTGCACACAAAAATGTTAATAAAATCGGAAGAAATTAGACTATTTTGACGCGAGACAAATTATTAGCTGTAGAATCGCATTGGCGAAGACGTAGAGAGATGTCCTTATCAAAAGGAAGCTTGGATTGATCTTGTGTTAACTCCATACATGAAAACAGTACGAAATGTACAGAACTTAAATGATAAATACTATAATATGAATTAGCAAGTAACATGCTCATATAACATTTTTTTTTTCGCCATGAAAAAGGAAACAAACCATCCTCGTCAGCACGCTCCTTAGAAACTGGCATTCGACAATATGACATTCTTTTTTTTTTGTTCCCCTTTCAGACCTTGTGATCTATGGGGCAGATGATGTAAAGGTCATATGATTCTGTGGCCTACGGTTAACGAGGGTGTCATGTGGCCAGCACAACGACCAACCGCCCTTACTCTTCCCCAACTAACATCAGGTACCCATTAGAGCTGGGTGAACTCAGAGGCGCCCGAAGATTCCGAACTTAAAAATCCCAGTCTTCACCAGGATTCGAACCCCGGACCCCGGTTCGGTGGTCGAGCGCCTTACCGCTCAGCCACCGCGCCTCCACAATATGACATCATTCACGATAAAATATAAAACACGACGAAACTAGAGTTCAAGAATATTGCTAAAAAAAGCCCATAACTTTATAGACTCTATACGTCTAAGTCTAATTACTAATATTAATACTTATTTAAATTTTATTTATGCTAGACTAGTAGCAGTAGACTACACTGTCCTATCATAATTAATCTATCTATAAAATAATAATACTAATAGTATAATTATAATAGTCTACTCTATTCTCTATTATATATTTTGAAAAAGTAGAAGAGTTCAGGGCATTTTGGTGCATCCCATCATTATTGATAGATATCTGAATCACTATCAATAACGTATTCAGCCATGTCTATTTTATTTATTTACATTTTCTCAGTCCAACGCAATACGTCACTTCCGGTTTCGGCCATTGAAGCTGATTTTCAAATCTCGTTATTTTTTACACTTTCAAAGTACTTTTTCTAATATAAATACGCTTTTCTAAAATCTCACATTTTTAGGAACTAACTTTGATGCTATGTACTATCTAAATCAATCGCTATCTCAATTTCGAAAAAAAACCCTTCAGTTGGTCTTTAAGATCTATAGGTCAGATGATGTAAAGGTCATCTGTTTCTGCTGCTCACGGCCAGTCTTCACCGAGATTCGAACTACTGGTTTGAAAACCAAGCGCTTAACCACTCAGCCACCTCGCCTCCCTAACAAACGATTACAATCCCTAGAGTTAAAAAAAACCCACCAAAAAAAAAAAACCGCAACAAAAAAAATAAAAATCCAAGCTAACAATAACATCGGATTCATAGCAACCTGTTTTCGTAGCATCAAATGACATGTCACTAAATAATGTGTCAGCCACACTGACATGCTGAGATCACGTTGTGCTGCACTGGAAACTAAACACCGAACAGCTCAATGACAAATGTGTAACTACTCCAACATCTATCTAATCTTCTTCATCTTATACACGACAACTATTCCTTGAAAACCAGTATTACATTCAAAGCGTATCCGTGTGTTTAATCTAGTATTTCTAGTTGCATACAAAGTTACATTCTACAAAATCATTACTTTTCGATTACATTTTTTTCCTAACCTAACCATTAAATTAGAGGGCGCGGTGGCGGAGCGGTAAAGCGCTTGGCTTCCGTACTGGAAGTCCCGGGTTCGAATCCTGGTGAAGGCTGGGATTTTTATTTTGGGATTTTCGGGCTCCCTTGAGTCCAACCAGCTCTAATGGGTACCTGACATTAGTTGGGGAAAAGTAAAGGCGGTTGGTCGTTGTGCTGGCCACATGACACCCTCGTTAACCGTAGGCCACGGAATCAGATGACCTTTACATCATCTGCCCTATAGACCACATGGTCT
>JADKLZ010051462.1:0-17346 GCA_021533235.1 Biomphalaria straminea | reverse complement strand
TCTACTTAATGAAAGAATGAAGAACATTTTTCAAATCTTCACATTGTCTAGAAATCTAGAAAGTTATTTCGTAAGTCTCTTAGCCAGATTTTTATTTTCTTCATCAAGGAGCGACTCATATTTCAAAATAATAAAAATGTTGAACAAATGAGAAATTGATAATTAAGTCAGTGAAATATTTGCAAGAAATAAAACTTTTCACAACGTATGAACATGGCAGCACTAGTCCAGCATATTATCTCTAGATCAGACATTTCAAAATGTTTGGATCATAGAAAAATGTTTGGAACTAGAGAGGGAACATTCCAAAGAGTTGTCTCGCATAACGGACCTGTAAGATAGTGGTTCTCAACCCTTGTCATCCTCCCTTTTCATCATTGGGGGGAGGGGAGGGGCGTATAGAGTTCTCCATCACTGTAAAAGTCGCAATTGTCCAGTGGTACTAAACTCTGCGACCTCACTGTGCCTGGAGTTTACTCTAAGTCAAATAGTGCAGCGCTGTAAGACATATCTTGTCTATATACGCTCTGACCGTTATTTCTTCAATTTACTGACAATCCTCTGTTACTGTTACAAAATGTGAGTCTTTAGTCACAAGACTTAACATCTATAGAAACACCACTTAACACAATACCCCTAAATTGCGCCGGCGTTTAGTCCCCCCCCCCCAACTCTGTCAAAAAAACGTTTAAGGTAAATCGTAGATTTCACCCTATGTCAAAGTGTAACACTTTAGATTTTACCGTAGTTGGCAGCGCGGAACCGCTTGCCAACTTTTGTATCGCCAGCACATAAATAGAAAATGGAGGTCGTGTTACTTTTTAAAGGGAACATAACGTTCGTCTGCTAAATGTCTGTGTAACTTGATCATCATCCGGAATGTGTCTCTAAGGATGCGGAACCAGGTCTTGCCGAGAGTTTTTTTTTAAAGATCCTATTGGAATGATAAAAATGTCTGACAAGTAACGTTTAGTTCATAAAACTAATAGTAGACCCAGAAAGAAAAGTTGAAATTAATTTAGAAGAATCAAGTATGGAAAGTACCCCTTTAAGACTTTGCGAACTATTGGTATGATGTTAACGACTGTTAACGAGGGTGTCATGTAGCCAGCAGAACGACCAACCGCCTTTACTTCTCCACAACTAATGTCAGGTACCCACAGAGTCACTGAACTAGATTCAAATGAAACTTGTTTGTTTACTTGTATTTACAAGTTTCCATGGTACAATATATTTATAATATATTTTCATATGGAATGGTCACGGGCTATACATTGAAAAAGAATACTAGTACTAGTGCTGAAAGGTTTGAAAGCTTTGTTTTTTCCTATACGACAATCACATTAACGTAACAGTGCCGTCTTTATAGTATTGGAGGCCCTGGGCAAAACTGAGCAATAACATTACACAGCAACTCTGTTAATAAATATGTAAATGAAAATACTTTGATTAAAAGTGTGGCCGATGGGCTGTGCGAATTGAGTCTGGGGGCTACTTTCATTGAATCATCTGTTGGGCGCTTCCAGGAAATTGTAAGTTACTTTTTATTTCATGTTGTTGTTTTTTTCTATTTTAGGAATTAATTGTATAATTAGAGTTGACCTAATTTATCTCCACAAGAGTATATGGGCAAACGTTATTATAGAGCGGGATTGAGACCGTGTCTAAAATATACTTCAAATTAAACATACCAAAAATAACTGAAAGTTACTTTAACCTTTGTCTCATTTAGAAATTAAACCTGAGAGGATGTCCTCATTAATCTCCATAGTAGCTAAATATATAGACCATACATTTATTAAATTCGTGTCCATTGTCTTACACTAGCTACGAATAGTCTGGTACAGAGATTAAGTCCACTAGGTCACATAAACATGTTAGTATTGACCTGGAAAAGATTAGTTATGAAATTATCCACAAGGTGACACTATCTTTGTTGGCGACACGCTCTCTATGGTCTACTATTATAGCTTATTGTTATAGTTTATTGTTATAGTTTATTGTTATAGTTTGTTGTTATGGTTTGTTGTTATAGTTTGTTGTTACAGTTTGTTGTATTATAAATAAACAAAGTCGATTCACGAGGAGAAAAGTTCAACAACAAAACAACAAAACCTATTATTCTTCTGTCGTATGTCAGAGGTCACTTTTAATAGAAAAAACTATGCAAACAATAATTTCATAATTACATATATAGTGTACTACATTTGTCATGTACTAGAAACATTTAACATACAATTTTGAAATGTATTTTAATTGTGATTTTTAGAAGTGGCATATCCCTTAGTGTATTTGACTAGTTAGTACTTGTGCATAGGCGAACAACATTTTAACAGTTTCTTGTTAAACAAATTGCTAATACCATATTGACTAGTCAAAGGCGTGATCCCCCAATTAAAGTGTTCAAGAAATAGGTCAAGAAGTTTTTAGAGTGAAGCTACATATTTCAACGAAAATTTTTTTAAAGCATTTCTATAAAATATTTAGTTGTTGTTTTTTTTCTCTACAACTTGACTAGACACTATGGTATTGCCTCTACTGAGGACCTAAACTTTCTGCATGAGGGAGTATACCTGGATAATGTTGTGATTGTTCACTTTACGGTTATTGAATTTAATCTGTCTTGCAGTTCAGTTCAAACTGAAGACAAAGACACTTAGTGAAGACAGATCGGAAAATAAATTACTTCAATGAGGATTTCCTGTCCTCACACTGCCTAGCTAATCACCAAGTTTAGTGTCCAAGTTTCCAATACAAACTGTATGTGAACAGCGCAATACTTAATCCAGTCCAATTTTATTTGTATTTCAAACTATGACAGAACTAAATGAGGTGAAATAAAAGAAGTGTCGAAGATCTTTTTCCATAGCGCTGTGATGACTCCGAGTTCTTTCCAGACATGTCTAGAGATCATTTAGTGATTAATAAACCTATTACACGCACAGAGAGATACGTACAGAGACACACACACCGAGATACGTGCAGAGACACACACACACAGATACGTACAGAGACACACACACACACAGAGATACGTACAGAGACACACAGAGACACGTACATCTTGAACCACATGTTTGTGTCTGGTGAGGTGTCAGAAGACGTCACATTGAGTTTTAGGGTTAAAAAAAATAGAGGGGGGGGGGAGTGGGGGTAGTGTAGAGGGGGGTGCATCTATTTCTACACAACGAAGTAGTAGTAAGTAAAGTTCCCCCCCCCCCCCGGCTTCAGACCAGGTGTACCTACATTTAACTAAAAAGTCACCTACAGACATATATACTCAGGATAAGAGTTACGGTCCGTTAAGTTTGTGCGGAGTTCTCTTATCAAATGTTTCAGTGCCGTTACTTTAAGAAACATCTTTTCAAACGATGTAGGGCTATACTTGGGGAGATGAAGGGGGGAGCAGGTTTCACCTTCATCTGGGGCGCCCTTCACGTCCCAAGTTTATAACGTTACTTCGTCTTTGACTAACGTTCGTCTCGTCATAAAGTTACTGAAACGTAACGGCTACGCCATGTCTTCAATCTTCTAGTGGCTCACCGGTCTCTGTGACGGCAATAGTTCAGGTAGAAATCATTTTGTTTCTCACCTCGATGCAAGGTGGGGCTGAGGTTTGAACTCTAAAACAGACAGACTACACATGAAGACAATTTTCACTCAAGCGAACTACCATAAACAGAGATATCATAGACAAGTTGTCTGAAATGAGTTTTATTCGTGACTTCAAAGTCTTTTACATCTGATAAAACTTATGTTTTTAAAAGTTTTATATTTAAACTTCATCATATTATTTCTACTGCAGTAGTGGTTGGCTTCCTTCCGTCATAGGACGACTAGGGTTCATCTAGAACACTTTTTAATGTGATTGAGGAGCCAGTGGCGAGCTAGGGTTGGACAGAGGAGAATTTGAAAATCCTCCAGGGCCCAAACTTGAGGGGGGCCCCAAATGAGTGGGGGGGGTACATTAAATATTAAGAAAAATGCAGGGCTCCCAAAGAGGTAACCCCCCGGGCCCCCAAATAATAGTAACGTCTGTATTGTATAAGATAAGAAGATAAGATGATGGGAAATTCCTAATTACGCCCCTGTGTGGAACCCTATTTTGGAAGGGCACTCCCGTAATTCAACAAGGGCGGAAACTTAAGGGCAATATGGTAGGGTCAGATTCGTTGTTACGGTACGCGACTCTGATTAGATTATGTTTCATGTATAATATCATTTTTATTTGTGACTGGACTTGAAAAGGATTTTCCTTTGTTATGTTATTGGATGGCTGTTAGATGTAACAACTGCTCATGTCTGTCTATGTCTGTCTATGTCTGTCTATGTTGACTTTTCACTTAGAAGATCAGAAACTCTCATTGTTTGTACTTCACAGTAAGGGGCAACAACTCAGTGCGAGGATAATCAGGGGAAATAACTTACAACAACACCTTGACGATCTCTTTTGTTTCTCAAAAAGTTTCCTGTCCAGCTCTCTCCTGCCCCCCCCCCCTCTTCTCACCCGCATGCATGTGTCCGCTTGTTTTTTATTCAGCTTTACATGTCCGCTTGTTTTTTATTCAGCTTTACATGTCCGCTTGTTTTTTTATTCAGCTTTACATGTCCGCTACTTCGTGTGTTTTTGTTCTCGCCTGGGGTTGTTTGCATTACGTCTCTCCTGGCCGCCCAGTGACAGGTAAGTGGATCAATAGGGGCTCTATGTCCACTGGTTTGTTATTGTGGAGGTCATTGTGGTCTTCAGTTGGTCAGTAAGAGTTTAAATAACTGATTTTAACAATCCATTTCGTCCTCTAGACAGGACCCTCCTACCTTTTGTTCACATTATTTGATACTATCAGATTGTTAGTGCCTGGCCTTTTCTGTGTCTCCACTTCTGCTGTTGATTCAATAAAGAAGTCCCACAGATTAAAGACTTGTTTTGACGGCCGATTGCGCTGATTGCAATTTTGTTCAGTGTTCAAGTACTATTAGATGTAAAACGTTCGAAATTTTGGTGGAAGATTTGCATCAATCACATTGACACTACAAAATGAAGGAATGTTTTGGCTTGTTTGAGAGTGTGTGTTTTGTTCTAGGTTTAACTTATTCTACTTTCTACTTTGATATGTTTCTTTTGTGTTTCTTCAAATTGTTCTAAAAATTGCACTTCAATAAAAAGAAAGAAATGAAGTTACAGGTGCAAGCAAAAAGTTCTGCTGATGTGTCTTTCATGTTGGTGATAATGTATCAACGTACAGTACACTTTCCCAAGTACCCCTCCACAAATTCAAAGTCATCCATCGCTGGTGCATTTAACAATATTATTTGACGTTTTAACTAAAGCTTACCTATACAAAATATTTGTTATAATTTATTAATTACTTCAACTAAACATGAAAACTGTTTTATAGCACTGGTAAGGGGAGATGACTGCCATACTTTTTTTTTTTTCACTTCTGCTCTTTCATCTCTTGGCGCCATCTACAAACGTACCATTGATTTTCGCCGCTAACCACCTGGAACTTGAATGGTCAGTTATAGATCCCGCTGGTCACTTTGTCAATGGCTAATGAAGGCATCTAACACTGTTTAATGGCCACTCCAGCGGTCAACCCAGACTCTTCAAGCAGGAACATTTTCTTGTGGCACCCAGGGGTTGTGTAACTGCAGGTCCCCAAGCTTCAAAGATTAAAAAACTGGTCAACACTCCATGAAGTGAATCAAGTCTTAATTCGGAGACTGACGTCAAAGCGGCCCTCGGACTTTCTGTGAAGTGTCCGGCTAAACTTCTGCTAACTTGGAGTGTCCAAACAATAAAGACGGCGTTGTTAACGTCTCACCGAGTTAGTGCGGTAGACAAGTGTGGTCTGATTTGATAGTCACCACCAACTAGCACAAGAAAGTCAAGTGAATAGTGAATTGAGCAATACTTTTATGAACTCCAGCCTCCTCTTCACAAACTGAGGCCATGGTCGACGGTCACCTTCTCGGAGTGGTAGGGTAGGAAAGTAAAGACTATTGTTAGTAATGACTATTGTTGGTTGGAGAACAGGGAACAAAAGCTTTACAGCTACGCTTCTAAACTCACGCCATGAACTTACGTCACAGTTGGCACCTCTCGCAGTAGAAAGTAGAAAGATGGAAAAACGCGGGGGGGGGGGTCTGCTTATATTGCTTTACAGGGATTTATTGTTACCATCCTACACAGACGTAAAGTCAAGCTACACAAGATGGTGAGACTGAATCCAGTGAGAAGAAGAAATCAACATAAAATTAAATAAAAAAAACAACTTCCAAGACCGACTGTAGCAGGCTGGACACGCTGATAGAACAGAAATTAGAATTCAACAAAAAAGCCACACCTTTTTAGAAATTCATTGTCTCTAGGATGTTCCAATATCTCTAATGATTTAACGCTAAGTAGTCAAGCCAATGAAGATTTGAAACATGTCATAATTTCAGCTCACAAGAAGCAAAGCTTCTGGCCTATTTTTATAATCTTGAGATTCTACCAAAAATCTCTGGTGAACTAAGATTTTCTTTTTATCTTTTGATTGATTAAGTTGCGTCCGTTAATTATCGCATAATTTTTAGATGTTCATTGCACAAAAAATGTGGAAATATTTTTCTAACTTTAAAAAAAACAAACAATGTGTCTAAAAAATTTTTTTGAAACATGTTTAATTTGTTCACTTTTCATTGAACACATGAAATAGGAGAAAATAGAAGAAAGAATTGTAATGTTCATTAAAATACAAATTCATGCATTTTCATTGCCCTTTACTGTTTATTCTATTGGTCAGTCTGTGTCTACTGATCCAGTAACTACAGTTAGAAAAAGGTCAGCAAGATATGAGAACAAATTCATGCGAAATGTCACTTGGTCAGAGAGGAGACGGTAGAGGTTGTAAGAGCTTAAGTCTGAGCTAATTTTTTTTTTGGACTTAAAGTCTGTGTTAAAGTCTGTTCAATTTACAATCTTATTAAAGTCTGATTTATAGTTTAAGCTAAAGTCTGTTAGATTTAAAGTCTAAGTTTAGTTTATTTGATCTATAGTAGGAGTTCAGTCTTGTTCGAACTTAAAATTCTGAGTTATTTAAAGAAGTATAATACAGTTAGAGTCTGGGTTATGGCCTGAGAGTAGAGCCTGTAGAAGTTTTTATAAATCTATCGTCTGTTTAAGTTTCAATACCTAAATATATATTTAGTGTGTGTTTGCAGTGGAGCCTTTAGAACCTGACAGATAAAACTTTATTTACAAGAAGCGGGGGGGGGGGTCTATGTAAGAGCAGAGGACACGTATGAAATAGAGCGAAGTCAGCAGACTTACAATTTGAATGTACAAAACTTCTTTTCCCGCTTGATTGCAAGCTCGTCTGCTATTGTTAATTAAACCTGGCGTGTAGGTGGCGCTCGGTAGTTCGTCGTGGCGGGAAGCCTGTCTCGTGCAGGAAGTGCGCTGTTTAATTGTAATTCTGTCATAAATGAAGATTACAGCAGACATGATTTGTCAAACAAATTAAATGGACTAATTGGGGATTGAAACAGTTTCGAATTGTTCTCTGACGTCTACGTGTGTACAAGATTCGAGACCAGAATTTCTAGAAAGTAGATACATGAGATAAATTCAAAAAGTACAATTCACGATCTTTTAAGGCTCGGAACAATTGTGTTTGTTTTTTTTTCTAACAATTTGAAATCTCTGATTAAAAACAACAGTTGTGAGTTTGTGTATGGGTTGAAACTTGGAGGAAAAACAATTGTTTGCATGTAATTATTATCTAAGTTTGTGTCTGGGAGAGAATCATTTGACTTCTGTTAGTTCTCCAGTAATTAATACTCTTAAGCGAGCAATTCTTGTATATATATATATTTCTTCTATTTCGAAAACGGCTCTAACGATTTTCTTTAAAATTTCAACGTATCTAAATATTAGTGAGAAAAAAATTCTCAGCTCATTGGCCACATCGGGAAAACTCGAGTTTGACCGTTATATCGGTTTGAAAAATGTCTCATTATCGAAAAATTTATTTTGGTTTGAAGGTTTTATGAATGACATGGAGAATTTATGAATGAAATTTTTTTCCCACGACGTCAAAGGGAAAAAAAACTTGACACCGCTTACGTCACTAGGCTCACAGCAAGAGAGGAAAAAAACTTGACACCTCCTACGTCACTGGCTTACAGCCGTTCACTAAAGCAACAAGTTTAATCGATGAATGAATAGACACAACATTTTGCGCACCGTAGTTGAAGGTTTAGTTCTGTGTATGCGTTCATTTGTAACTGAACAGCAATCAAGAACAGAAATCGAGCACGTGGTTATCTGAAGACGTTCAAGTGTTAACAAAAGTTTCAACAAATAAACATATCAACTCACCTAAAATAAAGTAAGTTAATAGAAGAATTTGATTTATGTACATAACTCTAATTAGCTAAGATGGAGGCCGAAAAGAAAAGATATGGACCTCATATCGTAATGTAATTGTACATGGCGATTAAATATCAAGTCTCTTAAGTCCTCCTACAGTCTAGACAGACAGTAAAAGTATCGTAGGCCTACTATTATTGGCTTGGAAGAAAGTCTTTGCAGTTTTACCCAATAACGTAGAAATTTGCGTCACTCGATGTTTCGTACTAAAGCCATAATTGAATATACTAATTCCAAAATTAAATGTCTGAACGTACCAATTTACATTTACAACAAACACTTAAGAAGCTCTTCAGATTAGTAGTCTTTATCCGATCGTTCATTTTCGTAATTATAAAAAAAAATCCCAAAATGACTTCGGGTATATAACCTTGCTTATGAAATTATTAAACCGAGCAAGGCTCGGCCACCTGATATTGTGTTTTAACTATGTCAATCTGATTGCTATTGCCTACCAGCACTATTTTATAGCAACACAACAAAACAAATTTCATTTTCTTATTATGTACATAGAGATATAAATTCCCATTATATGCAAATTGAATGAGACATTTACAAATATTATATAAGTTATACAAGAGGTAGCACATAATTGAATTTCTTATGTCTCAAACAGACTCAATAGACTTGACTTTCAACTCTTAAATATCATAGTCAGTCATAGTGTATTGGGTTTTGTAACTCACTGTGTATTGGGATTAGTGACTTGCAGTGTACTGGGTTTGGTTCACCGTGAGTGACTGAAATCTGTAAACTGGGAGTCACTAAACGTGAATTTATTTCTCATGAACAGAATCGTAAACTGCTGCTAAATGTACTGTGTCAGAATCTTCTATAATTTTGCTTTCTGTTATGTGGGAGAAACTTTACTAGTGTGCTGCTGTTCTGTGGCAACTTCCACACCTGAATAACATAGAACTGATAAGGCACACTGTAATAGGACACAATGAACCCTGTTAGGACACACTTTATTGACACACTGGACTCTGTTAGGACACACTTTTTGACGCAATGGACTTTGTTAGGACAAACTTCATTGACACACTGGACTGTGTTAGGACACACTTTATTGACACACTGTTATCTGTTAGGACACACTTTATTGACTATTTCATGAGACACGTAGGACAGCTCTGCTAGGACACACTTTATGGACTATTTCATGAGACACGTAGGACAGCTCTGCCAGGACACACTTTATGGACTATTTCATGAGACACGTAGGACAGCTCTGCTAGGACACACTTTATGGACTATTTCATGAGACACGTAGGACAGCTCTGCCAGGACACACTGTTGACAGGTTGAAGTTATCATGAACTGCAGAAAACTAATCCAGAAGTAACTCATTTCAAAAGCCCAATGCACTGCTTATTAAGCAGGTCTCATACCCGCGACCTCTGCTGGACAAGGTCACTCCTGACACCAGGCACGTGACAAATTCTAGACATGTGCAGATGGGGGTCTACTTCCCAGCCAGATCTGTTTCAACCTTGTTTTGAGACAAAGACGTTGACTTGGCATTTTACTGCACAGGGAGATACTATTGTTTTGTTTTGTAGGGGGGTACTTTTTGATTAGTGGAGGAGGGGAGGGCTTTGTTCACATAGTACATAGGTAGATAGATAAATGGGTAGATAAATGGGTAGATAGATGGGTAGATAGATGGGTAGATAGATGGGTAGATAGATGGGTAGATAGATGGGTAGATAGATGGGTAGATACAAGTAGATAGATAGAAAGATAGATAGATAGATATAAATAGATAGATAGATAGATAGATAGATGAGAATTAAAGTGAGACAGAAACTTTTAATGACGTCATATTCTTCTATTTATTACACACACACACAGAGAACAGTTTCTACGCTGAAATACGTTATAAAATTGAAATGATGTACTAAGATTTCAATCCCCTTATATCAAATTACTTTATTAACTATATTTTTTTTAGTAACCCACCTTATTATTGTCAGTTAGTCTACAATATAGTTTTAGTATTAAATTTCTTCAGTAAAAAAAAAATATTACGAAAAACATTGACCATGATTACAGTGAATAAATTTCAACTCAAAAGTTGCCGGGTACTTGCTAGTCACTACTGAAATTAGACACTAATTTTTTTTAGATGAAGAGAACATTAGAAATGACCATTTACTGCTGGATAATGCAAAGGAATTTGGAAATTTCCATTTGTTTGGATCAATAAATTTATCTTATCTTATCTATCTTATCTTAAATGTTCAATACTTTGACAGTACGGAGGTCCAATAGTTGATTCTATTTAACCAGCTTAAAGAAGGAGACAAACCTTAGGCACCTCCCCCCCCCCTCGACAGACCTTTGTAGACCATCTCAGGCGTCAGGTAGGAACAAAAACAAATTTGTCGTTGTGCTGGCCGTATTACATCATCGTTTACCGCTGGCAATAAAAAACATATGCGCTGTCTATCGTGGCGCCACAAATAGCGCAAGTTTTGATAGAGAATTTAGTTATTACTGCACTCTAAAAAAAATATTTCGCAATCAATGAAGTCCGTTGTGAAGTGGATGAGCCTGGGGGGTGGGGGAGGGGGGGAAGGGTGTTCAAATATTTTCAAGCTAAAAACTTTCATATATTTGTTCACTAAAGTCACGTCTGTGCTCATTTTTTTTTATATATATTTTAAAAAATGTAAAGCTAGTCGTCGGTCATATTAAAAGCATTTGAGAGAGCCAGGAAAGACGAAGAGTTGAAGTATTGAAACAATTAATTTGTACACCTGCGTCCAATACCCCACCCGCCCCGCCCTCACTAACATCCACCGGGGTCAGGTCAAAGTAATATGACGTTTGCGATTTGCTCTATGTAATGTCATGTGGATTATTACATTGTATGACATAACAGAACGCCTCTCCTGCTAGCAAACATAGTAGAAAATAAAACTGTGTACATAGGTGAAATAGAAATTGTGCAACTGAACATAAAGGATTGATTGTAAAAAAATTACAAAGATGCACAGAAAGTCTTGTTGAGAATTATATGGACATTATATCGACATAAAACTAGTTCAATATCAAACTAAATGTACTCTTGTGTACTAGTAAGTTTGTAAAATGTCTCTGATTTAAAAAGAAAACCTCAGAGGTCATATGACCATTCAAAGTTTAGGAACTTTTTTTTCAATAGAAAGAACGAGTGTAAATTGTCTGCCTTTCTTTCAAGTATAAATTGTCTGCCTTTCTTTGAAGTGTAAATTGTCTGCCTTTCTTTCAAGTATAAATTGTCTGCCTTTCTTTCAAGTATAAATTGCATGAACATTTATGAGAGGGGTTTAACAAAGGAAAACAGCAAGACATTAATCAAAAGAGTTCGAATCCTACGTCAAATTCTGACTACGCGGGGATCCATGAGTTGAAATGTCGTTTGCGGCTTTCGCTTCAAACATAACCCATCCCTCCTTCTCCCTCTCTCTCTCTCTCTCCCTCTCTCTCTCCCTGTCTCTCTCTCTCTCCTCTCTCTCTCTCTCTCTCTCCCTCTCTCTCTCTCCTCTCCCTCTCTCTCTCGCACTGCATGTGAGGGTCGATTTCTTTGATGTGATCGCCGAACATAGAAGTGACCACTCGAGTCAATAGTGTGGACATAACAAATAAATTAGTCTCTTTATATTGCGTAGTAGGTGGGTAGGTAACCTTTGACCTTTTGAAACTAGTCAACCAAAGTGACATTCTCACATCATTTGGCCGGCCAATGGAACATTTGATCTATCAAGTGCCCCAGCATTTAACTTAATTATGTAGATAGAAAAGCCTGACTTGAATGAGCAGACGTGTAGACCAGCAGAGGAGTAGACCAGCAGACGAGTAGACTAGCAGGCGTGTAGACTAGCAGACGTGTAGACTAGCAGGCGAGAGTAGACTAGCAGACGTGTAGACTAGCAGACGAGAATAGACCAGCAGACGTGTAGACTAGCAGGCGTGTAGACTAGAAGACGTGTAGACCAATAGCAGACGAGAGTAGACCAGCAGACGAGAGTAGACGAGCAGACGAGAGTAGACCAGCAGACGTGTAGACTAGAAGACGTGTAGACCAGTAGCAGACGAGAGTAGACCAGCAGACGAGAGTAGACGAGCAGACGAGAGTAGACTAGCAGACGTGTTTTTGAAGACAAAGTGATCATCATCGAACCACAATGGACGAATGGAGAGAGAGCATAAGAGAAGGGTCTCGGATTGCAGATACCATACACAACAGAGGCAGAAAGAAGGCTGAAAATGCAGCTGCGCCTGGTGATTTTATATGCCCAACCTGCAACCGCAGCTGTGTATCAAGAATTGGCCTCTTTAGCCACACAAGAAGTTGCAAGGGGAAAAGATCGTCTCTCGAGACGTAAAATGCCACTGAATATATATATATATATATATATACTTACAGACGGTACAAATTTGGTTTCAATGAGATTAAGGCTAATTCACTCAATAAGTAACAATCTGATCTTGACTTATTAAAACATAGTCAATCAACATCACGTGATACGTCTTAACAAGCTTCAATGAACTTTCGTTTTTTGGAGCTAGAAACAAAGAAGATTTTATCACCACAGACAGTGCAGATCTAAGGTCTTAAGGTCGACCGCCTTTCTCGATGTCTGCTGTTTGTATCCCAATGTGACTTTGAAAAAATGTAGTCAAATTTGTAATCAAATAGTAATTATAATATAGTTGCAATGTCAAAATGCATTCAGAATGTAGTTGCGATGTATTAAAATTAAATCATATTATAGATGCAACGTGATCAAAATGTAGTTATAATGTAGTCAAATTGTAGTCATAATGGAGTTATAATGTAGACTAACTGTAGTCAAAATGTATTTATAATGTATTCAAATTGTTATAATGTAGTCAAATTGCAGTGATAATGTAGTTGTAATGTATTCAAAATGTAATGAAAATGTAGATGCAATGTATTCAAAATGTAGACAATGTGGTGTCCTATGACCTAGATAAGAAACATGGACACACCTACATTAATACATGTCGGACATTGATTCTCTGCTCTCGATTAAAACCAAACACAATTGATGATCTCGGATACAGAAAGCCAAGAAATCAATCAATGTAACTTGACTTCCTCCCAGACAATTCGACACACTCACACACTTTCAAGGAATACAAAACATCAGTGGTTAAAACTGAGAGAGAGAGGCTGTGAGAAAGACATTTACCACTTATGTCTGTTTGTTTTGGTGTCAAGGTGTCACTTGTCATTCTCTAATTTCAAGTGACACACACACACAAAGACAGCAGGTTTAAAACAAGATTCTTCTCTCTTCTCCCACACCCTAAATAAACATGTAAAAGTTGCGATTTCGGAACATGTAAACATTTTCTGGTATCTTTCGTTGAACCGTACACCCTCGCGAGTGTATGATCCCCAGCCGGCACCCGTTTGTTGACACCTTGGTACGACAGTTGGGATGCTTCCGACGAGGGCCGAGAGCTACACATGCAGTTGAGCAGACTAGACCGAAAGGACGCATGGTGAGAGCCGCCACTGCTTCCAGGACGACAATAGAGCACATTCTTTATGAATGCCGAGCTCTGCATGGGGGACGTTTGGGACAAGGAATTGAAAGAGAGAATACTGGTCCATGTGTGACAAGAGGTCTGACTTGTATGGGGATAAGACGACATTACAACTCACTGCCCGGGTCCTCTTCCGTGCTCTTTGGGAGTAATTCTCAACATGTTTAGTTACTAATGGGGTTTCTGATTTGGTCTCTTTCGTAAACGTTCCTTTCCTGTGTGGGTGTTATTATCTCAGGACAGTTCGTCTACTTTTGTTGCGCTCTTAAGTCTTCTCAGGTATTCACAAGAGTTGATTTTTTTAAAACCTAACATCTCCATACTCTTGCGGGTACAAAGTATAATGGTATCAGAATGTTACATAAGATCTTAACGAAGTGGTCGTCTCCTTTCCATTAGGACTAAAACTAAAAAATTTAAAAATTCCTTTATCCCACTTTCGGTCAGAGTGTTACGAGGTCAGCTGTCGTCATCGAGAAGTGCATAGAAGTCAAATTCATAAAGCGCTGGTTGTGAATGTGTATTTGTTTCGTGTGTGAATGTTGTTCGAATTTTTCATCCATATTTTTTTTTTGTACAGTAGTTACGCTGAGGTTGTCAATTGTAGTCAAATTGAATTTCTATTTAATTGGATCTATAAACATTATCTTATCTTATCTTATCTTATCTACTTATAGACTAAGTAAACATGCGTTTCAGAAAGAAACAAGCCACGGAACAAAAACTGTAAATTTACTTTCGCCTGCACAATGCGGGCCACTAGAAAGTCGTAACAATAAACTCTTCTTTAATCTTACTGAAAACAATAAACAGTTTATCCTTAACAATACTTCAAACTAAAAGGCGTTCAGATGACTAAAAAAGCAGTAACCTAATGTGAGAACCATACAGAATCTTTTTTGTTTCTATTTATACATGTGACAGAGGGACTGACAGACGGACAACGTGTGGTTCCTATTATTTGATATACTAAATAGTTTGAGGATACTCTCCCTTTATGCTCCTCTCTCTCTCTCTCTCCCTCTCTCCTCTCTCTCTCCCTCTCTCCTCTCTCTCTCCCTCTCTCTCTCTCTGACTCTCGTGTCCTGTCATCAAATAAATGTAGAGATGTCAGTCAACGTGAACATAATCACGTGATAACTCAGACTGATGGCAGCAGTGTTGATAAGAGTTGATATCAATCATCAGATTATTACCTGATTATTGTTGTATGCACGTTTGGGTGTGGGGTAGAGTGAGGTAGCAATGAAACTGGGCGGGGGGGGGGTGAATATCCAACATAGGACGCTCCTAAAGGTCTGTGTCACGCTCATTAATTGTTATCAACACTTAATTATACAGATTATCCATGCTTTGTATGCATTCAATTATTTGCTGAGTGTTGGACCACTGCTAATAGATATTTAGGCAACTCATATTAGGATTATATCAGATTTATAATACAAATGTTGTCCACCTTTCTTTCTCAACACTTTGTTCATATATCATTGAACCACAGCTACCATCTCATGAAGGATTAATATACTGAAGATGCCTTTCCAAAACCTATACAATCCTACAAGAACTTGCACCCACGGTTACATCAGATCTGGACGAAGTAGCCATCTCCCCTCCCTAATGGCTAGAACTCCATTATTCCACCTTCAGTCAGGGTGTTTCAAGGTCATTCGTCGTCATTAAAAGTACGTAGGAGCTTAAGTCATCACGTGATATCTGTGTGTGTGTGTTGTTTATATCTATATTGTTATATTGTAATGTAATTGTAAGGTAATGTCAAACTGAATTTCCATTTGTCTGGACCAATCAAAATAGTCTCTCTAATTCTCTTCTATCACACAAAGACGTCTGCCTGGTCACGTATTTTGTTTTTCTTCTAATATCTCTGTTTTTGCCATACGATGTTGGCCCCCCCCCCCCCCATTTATTATCTAATGCTTCTGATCATGAACTAATTTCTTATTGGAACAGGAATTCAGTATTGACAACAAAGAGAAGTATTTATTTCTTCCTGCTTTGATTGATGGCAAAATATTCAATAATAAGAGCTTGTGATTTTTAACCACCTCGTTGAACAGCAGACAATTTTGTTCATGTTCATAGACATTTTGTTCATCTGTTGGACATTTTCAGACATAGCGGGCACCCATAAATTGCAAACTTGTGTGTGTGTATATATATATATATATATGTGTGTGTGTGTGTGTGTGTGTGTGTCCAGAGTACACAATAAAAGAAGTGCAGATAAACGTGTTTTTCCTTCTATGATTATGTCGTTGCACTTTCCAGCATTCTGTAATCCAATGTTCTAAACTCTTTGGTTTGTAAGTGTTACTTAGTTACTAACATTCAAGCTACATTGATCTCACTTGACATTGATTAGTTCATTAAGTCAATTTCAAAAAGTTTGTCCACATTTTTTTCTTTGACAAATTTGTTCCATTTTGTGTGTGTGTGTGTGTGTGTGTGTGTGTGTGTACAATGAGAGAGACGTCATGGTGAAATAAAATGACGTTTGCCAATAAACAATGGCGGTTTTAAAAATACTACGGAAATTTTGTCATATCCATTTATCTGACTTTGCTCATTGTCAAATCATCTTCAGTAAATACTAGATTCAGTAGAATTCCTTTCTGAACAAAGAAAGTGAACATTTTGTAGGATCTTTCAAGGGAAACTCTGCGAGATGTTCAGGATTTTTTACTTTTTTATTTAATTTTCGATGCTGAAAAAATGGCTTAAAATTAAAAGTTCGTTACTGCCAAATAAATTTTTACAAATTAGTTAATTTTACAAGCAAAACAGGCACGTAAGTCATCTATGCTGACATCCCGATTAGATTTGTGGAAGTCCAAAATGAGAAAGTCCGGGGAGGGGGGGAAGGATAGATGCTTCACTTTTATTTCCCCCCCCTCACCACTAAATCACCAGCACCCCCCATTAGATTTAAAGAGTGCTACAAACAAAATAGGATAGATGAGACATTAGATTTAAAGAGTGCTACAAACAAAATAGGATAGATGAGACATTAGATTTAAAGAGTGATACAAGCAAAACAGCATAGATGAGACATTAGATTTAAAGAGTGCTACAAACAAAACAGGATAGATGAGACATTAGATTTAAAGAGTGCTACAAACAAAACAGGATAGATGAGACATTAGATTTAAAGAGTGCTACAAACAAAATAGGATAGATGAGACATTAGTTTTAAAGAGTGATACAAGCAAAACAGGATAGATGAGACATTAGATTTAAAGAGTGCTACAAACAAAACAGGATAGATGAGACATTAGATTTAAAGAGTGCTACAAACAAAATAGGATAGATGAGACATTAGATTTAAAGAGTGATACAAGCAAAACAGG
>JADKLZ010051461.1:0-18127 GCA_021533235.1 Biomphalaria straminea | reverse complement strand
TCTACTTAATGAAAGAATGAAGAACATTTTTCAAATCTTCACATTGTTTAGAAATCTAGAAAGTTATTTCGTAAGTCTCTTAGCCAGATTTTTATTTTCTTCATCAAGGAGCGACTCATATTTCAAAATAATAAAAATGTTGAACAAATGAAAAATTGATCATTAAGTCAGTGAAATATTTGCAAGAAATAAAACTTTTCACAGCGTATGAACATGGCAGCACTAGTCCAGCATATTATCTCTAGATCAGACATTTCAAAATGTTTGGATCATAGAAAAATGTTTGGAACTAGAGAGGGAACATTCCAAAGAGTTGTCTCGCATAACGGACCTGTAAGATAGTGGTTCTCAACCTTTGTCATCCTCCCTTTTCATCATTGGGGGGAGGAGAGGGGCGTATAGAGTTCTCCATCACTGTAAAAGTCGCAATTGTCCAGTGGTACTAAACTCTGCGACCTCACTGTGCCTGGAGTTTACTCTAAGTCAAATAGTGCAGCGCTGTAAGACATATCTTGTCTATATACGCTCTGACCGTTATGTCTGCAATTTACTGACAATCCTCTGTTACTGTTACAAAATGTGAGTCTTTAGTTACAAGACTTAACATCTATAGAAACACCACCTGACACAATACCCCTAAATTCCCCCTCTCTTTTATACCCCCCTCCTAACTCTGTCAAAAAAAACGTTTAAGGTAAATCGTATTTCACCCTATGTCAAAGTGTAACACTTTAGATTTTACCGTAGTTGGCAGCGCGGAACCGCTTGCCAACTTTTGTATCGCCAGCACATAAATAGAAAATGGAGGTCGTGTTACTTTTTAAAGGGAACATAACGTTCGTCTGCTAAATGTCTGTGTAACTTGATCATCATCCGGAATGTGTCTCTAAGGATGCGGAACCAGGTCTTGCCGAGAGTTTTTTTTTTTTGAAAGATCCTATTGGAATGATAAAAATGTCTGACAAGTAACGTTTAGTTCATAAAACAAATAGTAGACCCAGAAAGAAAAGTTGAAATTAATTTAGAAGAATTAAGTATGGAAAGTACCCCTTTAAGACTTTGCGAACTATTGGTATGATGTTAACGACTGTTAACGAGGGTGTCATGTAGCCAGCACAACGACCAACCGCCTTTACTTCTCCACAACTAATGTCAGGTACCCACTTGAGTTGGGTGGACTCAGAGACGCTCTAAAGATTCCGAAATTCCAAATGCAAGTCTTCATCGAGATTTGAACCCAGGACCCCAGGTTTGGAATAAAAGCCGTTTACCACCCAATTTCAGATCAAGTAGTTTCATTGATCAAGTCTTAAACATGCTGTTCTTACCACATCACGTAGCAAAAACTTTTGAAAAAATCTATTGTGGGGCGAGTCTTTGGGGAGAGTCTTTGGGGCAAGTCTTTGGGGAGAGTCTTTGGGGCAAGTCTTTGGGGCAAGTCTTTGGGGCAAGTCTTTGGGGCGAGTCTTTGGAGCGAGTCTTTGGGGTAAGTCTTTGGGGCAAGTCTTTGGGGTAAGTCTTTGGGGCAAGTCTTTGGGGCAAGTCTTTGGGGCAAGTCTTTGGGGCGAGTCTTTGGGGCAAGTCTTTGGGGCAAGTCTTTGGGGCAAGTCTTTGGGGCAAGTCTTTGGGGCGAGTCTTTGGGGCAAGTCCTTGGGGAAAGTCTTTGGGGCAAGTCTTTGGGGAAAGTCTTTGGGGCAAGTCCTTGAGGTTATCTTTGAGACGTCTCTGTGCTGACTTGAGACTTATGGTAGGTACTACATACCGCATACGGATCTTATTTTGATTTTCAAAAAGACAACAACAACAATACTAATAGTATCATGTATGCAATGATATACAGTTTTATAATGGAGGGTATTGTCTTTAAAAAAATGCAATTTTAAGGTTTTTCTTATTATTTTTTAGTAGGAAACTATAACAATTAACTAATATAATTTGTTTTGTTTTGTTTTTTTTTTGTAATTAGTTATTTACTAGTACGTTACAGAGTCACTGAACTAGATTCAAATGAAACTTGTTTGTTTACTTGTATTTACAAGTTTCCATGGCACAATATATTTATAATATATTTTCATATGGAATGGTCACGGGCTATACATTGAAACAGCACACTAGTACTAGTGCTGAAAGGTTTAAAAGCTTTGTTTTTTCCTATACGACAATCACATTAACGTAACGGGGCCGTCTTTATAGCATTGGAGGCCCTGGGCAAAACTGAGCAATAACATTACACAGCAACTCTGTTAATAAATATGTAAATGAAAATACTTTGAGTAAAAGTGTGGCCGATGGGCTGTGCGAATTGAGTCTGGGGGCTACTTTCATTGAATCATCTGTTGGGCGCTTCCAGGAAATTGTAAGTTACTTTTAATTTCATGTTATTTTTTCTATTTTAGGAATTAATTGTATAATTAGAGACCTAATTTATCTCCACAAGAGTATATGGGCAAACGTTATAATAGAGCGGGATTGAGACCGTGTCTAAAATATACTTCAAATTAAACATAACAAAAATAACTGAAAGTTATTTAACTTTTGTCTCATTTACAAATAAAACCTGAGAGGATGTCCTCATTAATCCTCCATAGTAGCTTAATATATAGACCATACATTTAGTAAATTCGTGTCCATTGTCTTACACTAGCTACGAATAGTCCAGTACAGAGATTAAGTCCACTAGGTCACATAAACATGTTAGTATTGACCTGGTAAAGGTTAGTTAGGAAATTATCCACAGGGTGACACTATCTTTGTTGGCGACACGCTCTCTATGGTCTACTATTATAGCTTATTGTTATAGTTTATTGTTATAGTTTATTGTTATAGTTTGTTGTTATGGTTTGTTGTTATAGTTTGTTGTTACAGTTTGTTGTATTATAAATAAACAAAGTCGATTCACGAGGAGAAAAGTTCAACAACAAAACATATCATTCTTCTGTCGTATGTCAGAGGTCACTTTTAATAGAAAAAACTATGCAAACAATAATTTCATAATTACATATATAGTGTATTACATTTGTCATGTACTAGAAACATTTAACATACAATTTTGAAATGTATTTTAATTATGATTTTTAGAAGTGGCATATCTCTTAGTGTATTTGACTAGTTAGTACATGTGCATAGGCGAACAACATTTTAACAGTTTCTTGTTAAACAAATTGCTAATACCATATTGACTAGTCAAAGGCGTGATCCCCCAATTAAAGTGTTCAAGAAATAGGTCAAGAAGTTTTTAGAGTGAAGCTACATATTTCAACGAAAATTTTTTTAAAGCATTTCTATAAAATATTTAGTTGTTTTTTTTCTCTACAACTTGACTAGACACTATGGTATTGCCTCTACTGAGGACCTAAACTTTCTGCATGAGGGAGTATACCTGGATAATGTTGTGATTGTTCACTTTACGGTTATTTAATTTAATCTGTCTTGCAGTTCAGTTCAAACTGAAGACAAAGACACTTAGTGAAGACAGATCGGAAAATAAATTACTTCAATGAGGATTTCCTGTCCTCACACTGCCTAGCTAATCACCAAGTTTAGTGTCCTAGTTTCCAATACAAACTGTATGTGAACAGCGCAATACTTAATCCAGTCCAATTTTATTTGTATTTCAAACTATGACAGAACTAAATGAGGTGAAATAAAAGAAGTGTCGAAGATCTTTTTCCATAGCGCTGTGATGACTCTCTTCCCAGACATGTCTAGAGATCATTTAGTGATTAATAAACCTATTACACGCACAGAGATACGTACAGAGAGACACACACAGAGATACTTACAGAGACACACACACACACAGAGATACGTACAGAGACACACAGAGACACGTACATCTTGAACCACATGTTTGTGTCTGGTGAGGTGTCAGAAGACGTCACATTGAGTTTTAGGGTTAAAAAAAATAGAGGGGGGGGGGAGTGGGGGTAGTGTAGCGGGGGGTGCATCTATTTCTACACAACGAAGTAGTAGTAAGTAAAGTTCCCCCCCCCCCCCGGCTTCAGACCAGGTGTACCTACATTTAACTAAAAAGTCACCTACAGACATATATACTCAGGATAAGAGTTACGGTCCGTTAAGTTTGTGCGGAGTTCTCTTATCAAATGTTTCAGTGCCGTTACTTTAAGAAACATCTTTTCAAACGATGTAGGGCTATACTTGGGGAGATGAAGGGGGGAGCAGGTTTCACCTTCATCTGGGGCGCCCTTCACGTCCCAAGTTTATAACGTTACTTCGTCTTTGACTAACGTTCGTCTCGTCATAAAGTTACTGAAACGTAACGGCTACGCCATGTCTTCAATCTTTTAGTGGCTCACCGGTCTCTGTGACGGCAATAGTTCAGGTAGAAATCATTTTGTTTCTCACCTCGATGCAAGGTGGGGCTGAGGTTTGAACTCTAAAACAGACAGACTACACATGAAGACAATTTTCACTCAAGCGAACTACCATAAACAGAGATATCATAGACAAGTTGTCTGAAATGAGTTTTATTCGTGACTTCAAAGTCTTTTACATCTGATAAAACTTATGTTTTTAAAAGTTTTATATTTAAACTTCATCATATTATTTCTACTGCAGTAGTGGTTGGCTTCCTTCCGTCATAGGACGACTAGGGTTCATCTAGAACACTTTTTAATGTGATTGAGGAGCCAGTGGCGTAGCTAGGGTTGGACAGAGGAGAATTTGAAAATCCTCCAGGGCCCAAACTTGAGGGGGGCCCCAAATGAGTGGGGGGGGTACATTAAATATTAAGAAAAATGCAGGGCTCCCAAAGAGGTAACCCCCCCGGGCCCCCAAATGATAGTAACGTCTGTATTGTATAAGATAAGAAGATAAGATGATGGGAAATTCCTAATTACGCCCCTGTGTGGAACCCTATTTTGGAAGGGCACTCCCGTAATTCAACAAGGGCGGAAACTTAAGGGCAATATGGTAGGGTCAGATTCGTTGTTACGGTACGCGACTCTGATTAGATTATGTTTCATGTATAATATCATTTTTATTTGTGACTGGACTTGAAAAGGGTTTTTCCTTTGTTATGTTATTGGATGGCTGTTAGATGTAACAACTGCTCATGTCTGTCTATGTCTGTCTATGTCTGTCTATGTTGACTTTTCACTTAGAAGATCAGAAACTCTCATTGTTTGTACTTCACAGTAAGGGGCAACAACTCAGTGCGAGGATAATCAGGGGAAATAACTTACAACAACACCTTGACGATCTCTTTTGTTTCTCAAAAAGTTTCCTGTCCAGCTCTCTCCTGCCCCCCCCCCCTCTTCTCACCCGCATGCATGTGTCCGCTTGTTTTTTATTCAGCTTTACATGTCCGCTTGTTTTTTATTCAGCTTTACATGTCCGCTTGTTTTTTTATTCAGCTTTACATGTCCGCTACTTCGTGTGTTTTTGTTCTCGCCTGGGGTTGTTTGCATTACGTCTCTCCTGGCCGCCCAGTGACAGGTAAGTGGTTCAATAGGGGCTCTATGTCCACTGGTTTGTTATTGTGGAGGTCATTGTGGTCTTCAGTTGGTCAGTAAGAGTTTAAATAACAAATTTTAACAATCCATTTCGTCCTCTAGACAGGACCCTCCTACGTTTTGTTCACATTATTTGATACTATCAGATTGTTAGTGCCTGGCCTTTTCTGTGTCTCCACTTCTGCTGTTGATTCAATAAAGAAGTCCCACAGATTAAAGACTTGTTTTGACGGCCGATTGCGCTGATTGCAATTTTGTTCAGTGTTCAAGTACTATTAGATGTAAAACGTTCGAAATTTTGGTGGAAGATTTGCATCAATCACATTGACACTACAAAATGAAGGAATGTTTTGGATTGTTTGAGAGTGTGTCTTTACGTTTTGTTTTAGGTGTAACTTATTCTACTTTCTACTTTGATATGTTTGTTCTGTGTTTCTTCAAATTGTTCTAAAAATTGCACTTCAATAAAAAGAAAGAAATGAAGTTACAGGTGCAAGCAAAAAGTTCTGCTGATGTGTCTTTCATGTTGGTGATAATGTATCAACGTACAGTACACTTTCCCAAGTACCCCTCCACAAATTCAAAGTCATCCATCGTCGGTGCATTTAACAATATTATTTGACGTTTTAACTAAAGCTTACCTATACAAAATATTTGTTATAATTTATTAATTACTTCAACTAAACATGAAAACTGTTTTATAGCACTGGTAAGGGGAGATGACTGCCATACTTTTTTTTTTCACTTCTGCTCTTTCATCTCTTGGCGCCATCTACAAACGTGCCATTGATTTTCGCCGCTAACCACCTGGAACTTGAATGGTCAGTTATAGATCCCGCTGGTCACTTTGTCAATGGCTAATGAAGGCATCTAACACTGTTTAATGGCCACTCCAGCGGTCAACCCAGACTCTTCAAGCAGGAACATATTCTTGTGCCACCCAGGGGTTGTGTAACTGCAGGTCCCCGAGCTTCAAAGATTAAAAAACTGGTCAACACTCCATGAAGTGAATCAAGTCTTAATTCGGAGACTGACGTCAAAGCGGCCCTCGGACTTTCTGTGAAGTGTCCGGCTAAACTTCTGCTAACTTGGAGTGTCCAAACAATAAAGACGGCGTTGTTAACGTCTCACCGAGTTAGTGCGGTAGACAAGTGTGGTCTGATTTGATAGTCACCACCAACTAGCACAAGAAAGTCAAGTGAATAGTGAATTGAGCAATACTTTTATGAACTCCAGCCTCCTCTTCACAAACTGAGGCCATGGTCGACGGTCACCTTCTCGGAGTGGTAGGGTAGGAAAGTAAAGACTATTGTTAGTAATGACTATTGTTGGTTGGAGAACAGGGAACAAAAGCTTTACAGCTACGCTTCTAAACTCACGCCATGAACTTACGTCACAGTTGGCACCTCTCGCAGTAGAAAGTAGAAAGATGGAAAAAAGAGGGGGGGGGTGTCCTGCTAATATTGCTTTACAGGGATTTATTGTTAACATCCTACACACGTAAAGTCAAGCTACACAACATTGTGAAACTGAATCCATTGAGAAGAAGAGATCAACATAAAGTTAAATAAAAAAACAAACTTCCAAGACCGACTGTAGCAGGCTGGACACGCTGATAGAACAGAAATTAGAATTCAACAAAAAAAGCCACATCTTTTTAGAAATTCATTGTCTCTAGGATGTTCCAATATCTCTAATGATTTGACGCTAAGTAGTCAAGCCAATGAAGATTCGAAACATGTCATAATTTCAGCTCACAAGAAGCTTCTGGCCTATTTTTATAATCTTTAGATTCTACCAAAAATCTTGGTGAACTCAAGATTTTCTTTTTATCTTTTGATTGATTAAGTTGCGTCCGTTAATTATCGCATAATTTTTAGATGTTCATTGCACAAAAAATGTGGAAATATTTTTCTAACTTTAAAAAAAACAAACAATGTGTCTAAAAAATTTTTTTGAAACATGTTTAATTTGTTCACTTTTCATTGAACACATGAAATAGGAGAAAATAGAAGAAAGAATTGTAATGTTCATTAAAATACAAATTCATGCATTTTCATTGCCCTTTACTGTTTATTCTATTGGTCAGTCTGTGTCTACTGATCCAGTAACTACAGTTAGAAAAAGGTCAGCAAGATATGAGAACAAATTCATGCGAAATGTCACTTGGTCAGAGAGGAGACGGTAGAGGTTGTAAGAGCTTAAGTCTGAGCTAATTTTTTTTTTGGACTTAAAGTCTGTGTTAAAGTCTGTTCAATTTACAATCTTATTAAAGTCTGATTTATAGTTTAAGCTAAAGTCTGTTAGATTTAAAGTCTAAGTTTAGTTTATTTGATCTATAGTAGGAGTTAAGTCTTGTTCGAACTTAAAAGTCTGAGTTATTTAAAGTATAATACAGTTAGAGTCTGGGTTATTTAAAGTATAATACAGTTAGAGTCTGGGTTATGGCCTGAGTGTAAAGCCTATAGAAGTTTTTTAAAACTATCGTCTTTTTAAGTTTCAATACCTAAATATATATTTAGTGTGTGTTTGCAGTGGAGCCTTTAGAACCTGACAGATAAAACTTTATTTACAAGAAGCGGGGGGGGGGGTCTATGTAAGAGCAGAGGACACGTATGAAATAGAGCGAAGTCAGCAGACTTACAATTTGAATGTACAAAACTTCTTTTCCCGCTTGATTGCAAGCTCGTCTGCTATTGTTAATTAAACCTGGCGTGTAGGTGGCGCTCGGTAGTTCGTCGTGGCGGGAAGCCTGTCTCGTGCAGGAAGTGCGCTGTTTAATTGTAATTCTGTCATAAATGAAGATTACAGCAGACATGATTTGTCAAACAAATTAAATGGACTAATTGGGGATTGAAACAGTTTCGAATTGTTCTCTGACGTCTACGTGTGTACAAGATTCGAGACCAGAATTTCTAGAAAGTAGATACATGAGATAAATTCAAAAAGTACAATTCACGATCTTTTAAGGCTCGGAACAATTGTGTTTGTTTTTTTTTCTAACAATTTGAAATCTCTGATTAAAAACAACAGTTGTGAGTTTGTGTATGGGTTGAAACTTGGAGGAAAAACAATTGTTTGCATGTAATTATTATCTAAGTTTGTGTCTGGGAGAGAATCATTTGACTTCTGTTAGTTCTCCAGTAATTAATACTCTTAAGCGAGCAATTCTTGTATATATATATATTTCTTCTATTTCGAAAACGGCTCTAACGATTTTCTTTAAAATTTCAACGTATCTAAATATTAGTGAGAAAAAAATTCTCAGCTCATTGGCCACATCGGGAAAACTCGAGTTTGACCGTTATATCGGTTTGAAAAATGTCTCATTATCGAAAAATTTATTTTGGTTTGAAGGTTTTATGAATGACATGGAGAATTTATGAATGAAATTTTTTTCCCACGACGTCAAAGGGAAAAAAAACTTGACACCGCTTACGTCACTAGGCTCACAGCAAGAGAGGAAAAAAACTTGACACCTCCTACGTCACTGGCTTACAGCCGTTCACTAAAGCAACAAGTTTAATCGATGAATGAATAGACACAACATTTTGCGCACCGTAGTTGAAGGTTTAGTTCTGTGTATGCGTTCATTTGTAACTGAACAGCAATCAAGAACAGAAATCGAGCACGTGGTTATCTGAAGACGTTCAAGTGTTAACAAAAGTTTCAACAAATAAACATATCAACTCACCTAAAATAAAGTAAGTTAATAGAAGAATTTGATTTATGTACATAACTCTAATTAGCTAAGATGGAGGCCGAAAAGAAAAGATATGGACCTCATATCGTAATGTAATTGTACATGGCGATTAAATATCAAGTCTCTTAAGTCCTCCTACAGTCTAGACAGACAGTAAAAGTATCGTAGGCCTACTATTATTGGCTTGGAAGAAAGTCTTTGCAGTTTTACCCAATAACGTAGAAATTTGCGTCACTCGATGTTTCGTACTAAAGCCATAATTGAATATACTAATTCCAAAATTAAATGTCTGAACGTACCAATTTACATTTACAACAAACACTTAAGAAGCTCTTCAGATTAGTAGTCTTTATCCGATCGTTCATTTTCGTAATTATAAAAAAAAATCCCAAAATGACTTCGGGTATATAACCTTGCTTATGAAATTATTAAACCGAGCAAGGCTCGGCCACCTGATATTGTGTTTTAACTATGTCAATCTGATTGCTATTGCCTACCAGCACTATTTTATAGCAACACAACAAAACAAATTTCATTTTCTTATTATGTACATAGAGATATAAATTCCCATTATATGCAAATTGAATGAGACATTTACAAATATTATATAAGTTATACAAGAGGTAGCACATAATTGAATTTCTTATGTCTCAAACAGACTCAATAGACTTGACTTTCAACTCTTAAATATCATAGTCAGTCATAGTGTATTGGGTTTTGTAACTCACTGTGTATTGGGATTAGTGACTTGCAGTGTACTGGGTTTGGTTCACCGTGAGTGACTGAAATCTGTAAACTGGGAGTCACTAAACGTGAATTTATTTCTCATGAACAGAATCGTAAACTGCTGCTAAATGTACTGTGTCAGAATCTTCTATAATTTTGCTTTCTGTTCTGTGGGAGAAACTTTACTAGAGTGCTGCTGTTCTGTGGCAACTTCCACACCTGAATAACATAGAACTGATAAGGCACACTGTAATAGGACACAATGAACCCTGTTAGGACACACTTTATTGACACACTGGACTCTGTTAGGACACACTTTTTGACGCAATGGGCTTTGTTAGGACAAACTTCATTGACACACTGGACTGTGTTAGGACACACTTTATTGACACACTGTTCTCTGTTAGGACACACTTTATTGACTATTTCATGAGACACGTAGGACAGCTCTGCTAGGACACACTTTATTGACTATTTCATGAGACACGTAGGACAGCTCTGCCAGGACACACTTTATTGACTATTTCATGAGACACGTAGGACAGCTCTGCCAGGACACACTGTTGTTGACAGGTTGAAGTTATCATGAACTGCAGAAAACTAATCCAGAAGTAACTCAATTCAAAAGTCCAATGCACTGCTTATTAAGCAGGTCTCATACCCGCGACCTCTGCTGGACAAGGTCACTCCTGACACCAGGCACGTGACAAATTCTAGACATGTGCAGATGGGGGTCTACTTCCCAGCCAGATCTGTTTCAACCTTGTTTTGAGACAAAGACGTTGACTTGGCATTTTACTGCACAGGGAGATACTATTGTTTTGTTTTGTAGGGGGGTACTTTTTGATTAGTGGAGGAGGAGGGGAGGGCTTTGTTTACATAGTACATAGGTAGATAGATAAATGGGTAGATAAATGGGTAGATAGATGGGTAGATAGATGGGTAGATAGATGGGTAGATAGATGGGTAGATAGATGGGTAGATAGATGGGTAGATACAAGTAGATAGATAGAAAGATAGATAGATAGATATAAATAGATAGATAGATAGATAGATAGATGAGAATTAAAGTGAGACAGAAACTTTTAATGACGTCATATTCTTCTATTTATTACACACACACACACAATTTCTACGATGAAATACGTCACAAAATTGAAATGATGTACTAAGATTTCAATCCCCTTATATCAAATTACTTTATTAACTATATTTTTTTAGTAACCCACCTTATTATTGTCAGTTAGTCTACAATATAGTTTTAGTATTAAATTTCTTCAGTAAAAAAAAATATTACGAAAAACATTGACCATGATTACAGTGAATAAATTTCAACTCAAAAGTTGCCGGGTACTTGCTAGTCACTACTGAAATTAGACACTAATTTTTTTTAGATGAAGAGAACATTAGAAATGACCATTTACTGCTGGATAATGCAAAGGAATTTGGAAATTTCCATTTGTTTGGATCAATAAATTTATCTTATCTTATCTATCTTATCTTAAATGTTCAATACTTTGACAGTACGGAGGTCCAATAGTTGATTCTATTTAACCAGCTTAAAGAAGGAGACAAACCTTAGGCACCTCCCCCCCCCCTCGACAGACCTTTGTAGACCATCTCAGGCGTCAGGTAGGAACAAAAACAAATTTGTCGTTGTGCTGGCCGTATTACATCATCGTTTACCGCTGGCAATAAAAAACATATGCGCTGTCTATCGTGGCGCCACAAATAGCGCAAGTTTTGATAGAGAATTTAGTTATTACTGCACTCTAAAAAAAATATTTCGCAATCAATGAAGTCCGTTGTGAAGTGGATGAGCCTGGGGGGTGGGGGAGGGGGGGAAGGGTGTTCAAATATTTTCAAGCTAAAAACTTTCATATATTTGTTCACTAAAGTCACGTCTGTGCTCATTTTTTTTTATATATATTTTAAAAAATGTAAAGCTAGTCGTCGGTCATATTAAAAGCATTTGAGAGAGCCAGGAAAGACGAAGAGTTGAAGTATTGAAACAATTAATTTGTACACCTGCGTCCAATACCCCACCCGCCCCGCCCTCACTAACATCCACCGGGGTCAGGTCAAAGTAATATGACGTTTGCGATTTGCTCTATGTAATGTCATGTGGATTATTACATTGTATGACATAACAGAACGCCTCTCCTGCTAGCAAACATAGTAGAAAATAAAACTGTGTACATAGGTGAAATAGAAATTGTGCAACTGAACATAAAGGATTGATTGTAAAAAAATTACAAAGATGCACAGAAAGTCTTGTTGAGAATTATATGGACATTATATCGACATAAAACTAGTTCAATATCAAACTAAATGTACTCTTGTGTACTAGTAAGTTTGTAAAATGTCTCTGATTTAAAAAGAAAACCTCAGAGGTCATATGACCATTCAAAGTTTAGGAACTTTTTTTTCAATAGAAAGAACGAGTGTAAATTGTCTGCCTTTCTTTCAAGTATAAATTGTCTGCCTTTCTTTGAAGTGTAAATTGTCTGCCTTTCTTTCAAGTATAAATTGTCTGCCTTTCTTTCAAGTATAAATTGCATGAACATTTATGAGAGGGGTTTAACAAAGGAAAACAGCAAGACATTAATCAAAAGAGTTCGAATCCTACGTCAAATTCTGACTACGCGGGGATCCATGAGTTGAAATGTCGTTTGCGGCTTTCGCTTCAAACATAACCCATCCCTCCTTCTCCCTCTCTCTCTCTCTCTCCCTCTCTCTCTCCCTGTCTCTCTCTCTCTCCTCTCTCTCTCTCTCTCTCTCCCTCTCTCTCTCTCCTCTCCCTCTCTCTCTCGCACTGCATGTGAGGGTCGATTTCTTTGATGTGATCGCCGAACATAGAAGTGACCACTCGAGTCAATAGTGTGGACATAACAAATAAATTAGTCTCTTTATATTGCGTAGTAGGTGGGTAGGTAACCTTTGACCTTTTGAAACTAGTCAACCAAAGTGACATTCTCACATCATTTGCCCGGCCAATGGAACATTTGATCTATCAAGTGCCCCAGCATTTAACTTAATTATGTAGATAGAAAAGCCTGACTTGAATGAGCAGACGTGTAGACCAGCAGAGGAGTAGACCAGCAGACGAGTAGACTAGCAGGCGTGTAGACTAGCAGACGTGTAGACTAGCAGGCGAGAGTAGACTAGCAGACGTGTAGACTAGCAGACGAGAATAGACCAGCAGACGTGTAGACTAGCAGGCGTGTAGACTAGAAGACGTGTAGACCAATAGCAGACGAGAGTAGACCAGCAGACGAGAGTAGACGAGCAGACGAGAGTAGACCAGCAGACGTGTAGACTAGAAGACGTGTAGACCAGTAGCAGAAAAGAGAGTAGACCAGCAGACGAGAGTAGACCAGCAGACGAGAGTAGACGAGCAGACGAGAGTAGACTAGCAGACGTGTTTTTGAAGACAAAGTGATCATCATCGAACCACAATGGACGAATGGAGAGAGAGCATAAGAGAAGGGTCTCGGATTGCAGATGCCATACACAACAGAGGCAGAAAGAAGGCTAAAATGCAGCTGCGCCTGGTGATTTTATATGCCCAACCTGCAACCGCAGCTGTGTATCAAGAATTGGCCTCTTTAGCCACACAAGAAGTTGCAAGGGGAAAAGATCGTCTCTCGAGACGTAAAATGCCACTGAATATATATATATATATATATATACTTACAGACGGTACAAATTTGGTTTCAATGAGATTAAGGCTAATTCACTCAATAAGTAACAATCTGATCTTGACTTATTAAAACATAGTCAATCAACATCACGTGATACGTCTTAACAAGCTTCAATGAACTTTCGTTTTTTGGAGCTAGAAACAAAGAAGATTTTATCACCACAGACAGTGCAGATCTAAGGTCTTAAGGTCGACCGCCTTTCTCGATGTCTGCTGTTTGTATCCCAATGTGACTTTGAAAAAATGTAGTCAAATTTGTAATCAAATAGTAATTATAATATAGTTGCAATGTCAAAATGCATTCAGAATGTAGTTGCGATGTATTAAAATTAAATCATATTATAGATGCAACGTGATCAAAATGTAGTTATAATGTAGTCAAATTGTAGTCATAATGGAGTTATAATGTAGACTAACTGTAGTCAAAATGTATTTATAATGTATTCAAATTGTTATAATGTAGTCAAATTGCAGTGATAATGTAGTTGTAATGTATTCAAAATGTAATGAAAATGTAGATGCAATGTATTCAAAATGTGGACAATGTGGTGTCCTATGACCTAGATAAGAAACATGGACACACCTACATTAATACATGTCGGACATTGATTCTCTGCTCTCGATTAAAACCAAACACAATTGATGATCTCGGATACAGAAAGCCAAGAAATCAATCAATGTAACTTGACTTCCTCCCAGACAATTCGACACACTCACACACTTTCAAGGAATACAAAACATCAGTGGTTAAAACTGAGAGAGAGAGGCTGTGAGAAAGACATTTACCATTTAAGTCTGTTTGTTTTGGTGTCAAGGTGTCACTTGTCATTCTCTAATTTCAAGTGACACACACACACAAAGACAGCAGGTTCAAAAGAAGATTCTCCTGTCTTCTCCCACACCCTAAATAAACATGTAAAAGTTTCGATTTCGGAACATGTAAACATTTTCTGGTATCTTTCGTTGAACCGTGCACCCTCGCGAGTGTATGATCCCCAGCCGGCACCCGTTTGTTGACACCTTGGTACGACAGTTGGGATGCTTCCGACGAGGGCCGAGAGCTACACATGCAGTTGAGCAGACTAGACCGAAAGGACGCATGGGAGCCGCCACTGCTTCCAGGACGACGAGAGCACATTCTTTATGAATGCCGAGCTCTGCATGGGGGACTTTTGGGACAAGGAATTGAAAGAGAGAATACTGGTCCATGTGTGACAAGAGGTCTGACTTGTATGGGGATAAGACGACATTACAACTCACTGCCCGGGTCCTCTTCCGTGCTCTTTGGGAGTAATTCTCAACATGGTTAGTTACTAATGGGGTTTCTGATTTGGTCTCTTTCGTAAACGTTCCTTTCCTGTGTGGGTGTTATTATCTCAGGACAGTTCATCTACTTTTGGTGCGCTCTTAAGTCTTCTCAGGTATTCACAAGAGTTGATTTTTTTAAAACCTAACATCTCCGTACTCTTGCGGGTACAAAGTATAATGGTATCAGAATGTAACATAGTTACATAAGATCTTAACGAAGTGGTCGTCTCCTTTCCATTAGGACTAAAACTAAAAAATTTAAAAATTCCTTTATCCCACTTTCGGTCAGAGTGTTACGAGGTCAGCTGTCGTCATCGAGAAGCACATAGAAGTCAAATTCATAAAGCGCTGGTTGTGAATGTGTATGTGTTTCGTGTGTGAATGTTGTTCGAATTTTTCATCTATATTTTTTTTTTGTACAGTAGTTACGCTGAGGTTGTCAATTGTAGTCAAATTGAATTTCTATTTAATTGGATCTATAAACATTATCTTATCTTATCTTATCTTATCTACTTATAGACTAAGTAAACATGCGTTTCAGAAAGAAACAAGCCACGGAACAAAAAAAGTAAATTTACTTTCGCCTGCACAATGCGGGCCACTAGAAAGTCGTAACAATAAACTCTTCTTTAATCTTACTGAAAACGATAAACAGTTTGTCCTTAACAACACCTCAAACTAAAAGGCGTTCAGATGACTAAAAAAGCAGTAACCTAATGTGAGAACCATACAGAATCTTTTTTGTTTCTATTTATACATGTGACAGAGGGACTGACAGACGGACAACGTGTGCTCCCTATTATTTGATATACTAAATAGTTGGAGGATACTCTCCCTTTATGCTCCTCTCTCTCTCTCTCTCCCTCTCTCCTCTCTCTCTCCCTCTCTCCTCTCTCTCTCCCTCTCTCTCTCTCTGACTCTCGTGTCCTGTCATCAAATAAATGTAGAGATGTCAGTCAACGTGAACATAATCACGTGATAACTCAGACTGATGGCAGCAGTGTTGATAAGAGTTGATATCAATCATCAGATTATTACCTGATTATTGTTGTATGCACGTTTGGGTGTGGGGTAGAGTGAGGTAGCAATGAAACTGGGCGGGGGGGGGGGTGAATATCCAACATAAGACGCTCCTAAAGGTCCGTGTCACGCTCATTAATTGATTTGTTATCAACACTTAATTATACAGATTATCCATGCTTTGTATGCATTCAATTATTTGCTGAGTGTTGGACCACTGCTAATAGATATTTAGGCAACTCATATTAGGATTATATCAGATTTATAATACAAATGTTGTCCACCTTTCTTTCTCAACACTTTGTTCATATATCATTGAACCACAGCTACCATCTCATGAAGGATAAATATATTAAAGATGCCTTTCCAAAACCTATACAATCCTACAAGAACTTGCACCCACGGTTACATCAGATCTGGACGAAGTAGCCATCTCCCCTCCATAATGGCTAGAACTCCATTATTCCACCTTCAGTCAGGGTGTTTCAAGGTCATTCGTCGTCATTAAAATTACGTAGGAGCTTAAGTCATCATGTTATATCTGTGTGTGTGTGTTGTTTATATCTATATTGTTATATTGTAATGTAATTGTAAGGTAATGTCAAACTGAATTTCCATTTGTCTGGACCAATCAAAATAGTCTCTCTAATTCTCTTCTATCACACAAAGACGTCTGCCTGGTCACGTATTTTGTTTTTCTTCTAATATCTCTGTTTTTGCCATACGATGTTGGCCCCCCCCCCCCCCATTTATTATCTAATGCTTCTGATCATGAACTAATTTCTTATTGGAATAGGAATTCAGTATTGACAACAAAGAGAAGTATTTATTTCTTCCTGCTTTGATTGATGGCAAAATATTCAATAATAAGAGCTTGTGATTTGTCACCACCTCGTTGAACAGCAGACAATTTTGTTCATGTTCATAGACATTTTGTTCATCTGTTGGACATTTTCAGACATAGCGGGCACCCATAAATTGCAAACTTGTGTGTGTGTATATATATATATATATATGTGTGTGTGTGTGTGTGTGTGTGTGTCCAGAGTACACAATAAAAGAAGTGCAGATAAACGTGTTTTTTCTTCTATGATTATGTCGTTGCACTTTCCAGCATTCAGTAATCCAATGTTCTAAACTCTTTGGTTTGTAAGTGTTACTTAGTTACTAACATTCAAGCTACATTGATCTCACTTGACATTGATTAGTTCATTAAGTCAATTTCAAAAAGTTTGTCCACATTTTTTTCTTTGACAAATTTGTTCCATTTTGTGTGTGTGTGTGTGTGTGTGTGTGTGTGTGTACAATGAGAGAGACGTCATGGTGAAATAAAATGACGTTTGCCAATAAACAATGGCGGTTTTAAAAATACTACGGAAATTTTGTCATATCCATTTATCTGACTTTGCTCATTGTCAAATCATCTTCAGTAAATACTAGATTCAGTAGAATTCCTTTCTGAACAAAGAAAGTGAACATTTTGTAGGATCTTTCAAGGGAAACTCTGCGAGATGTTCAGGATTTTTTACTTTTTTATTTAATTTTCGATGCTGAAAAAATGGCTTAAAATTAAAAGTTCGTTACTGCCAAATAAATTTTTACAAATTAGTTAATTTTACAAGCAAAACAGGCACGTAAGTCATCTATGCTGACATCCCGATTAGATTTGTGGAAGTCCAAAATGAGAAAGTCCGGGGAGGGGGGGAAGGATAGATGCTTCACTTTTATTTCCCCCCCCTCACCACTAAATCACCAGCACCCCCCATTAGATTTAAAGAGTGCTACAAACAAAATAGGATAGATGAGACATTAGATTTAAAGAGTGCTACAAACAAAATAGGATAGATGAGACATTAGATTTAAAGAGTGATACAAGCAAAACAGCATAGATGAGACATTAGATTTAAAGAGTGCTACAAACAAAACAGGATAGATGAGACATTAGATTTAAAGAGTGCTACAAACAAAACAGGATAGATGAGACATTAGATTTAAAGAGTGCTACAAACAAAATAGGATAGATGAGACATTAGTTTTAAAGAGTGATACAAGCAAAACAGGATAGATGAGACATTAGATTTAAAGAGTGCTACAAACAAAACAGGATAGATGAGACATTAGATTTAAAGAGTGCTACAAACAAAATAGGATAGATGAGACATTAGATTTAAAGAGTGATACAAGCAAAACAGG
>JADKLZ010051447.1:0-11809 GCA_021533235.1 Biomphalaria straminea | reverse complement strand
GCCTTTACTTTTCCCCAACAAACGTCAGGCACCCATTAGAGCTGGGTGACTCAGAGGCGGCCAAAGATCCTGAAGTTAAAAATCCCAGTCTTCACCAGGATTCAAACCCTGGACGCCGGTTTGGTAGCCAAGCGCTTTACTGCTCAGCTACTGCGCCTCCAAGGCCATACTATACCTAATCAGCATCTCTCAAAATATTAAGCAAAGGGAGGCAACTCCAAAACAGAACTTTACAAAATATATTTAAAAAAACATTAAACATGTTAGTTTAAAAAACATTGTAAAAACAGCAAACAAATAGATGTTGATTTAACAATAAATACTGTTTTGAAAAAGTGGACATGTTGTACTGTAGTAATTATGAATTTAAAAAAAAATTACATTATGTGTAGTCGCTGGATGAACTCTTTATGTTGTGTCTGTTTTATTTATGTGAATGTTTCTGTTGTGTTGTTTTTATATGAGAAAGGAGTCCTTGTAATCACAACAAATTTCCATAAGGATCAGTAAAGCAGTTTTATTCTTAACAGTACCAGTACATGGTTATATATATTTTTTTATAATGATTTATATTTTCATATCTCTTTTATTTGAAGCAGACAAAATCAATAAATAGACAGTTAAATGAACCACATTGGGTCGTGATCATTTTGGTCCTAATAATTTGATGGTCCCATTATAAAAACCTATCCTGTATTACAAGATATAAAGGAAGAATACTAAATGCCTATTATTAATAGCTGGGGCCACTAAAAAACATTCAAGAGTTTTCTAAAGTTATTCAAATTTTCTTAAAACAAAATGAGTTTTTTTTCCCCATGTAAACTATATGACTGACAGTCTTTTTAAGAGAATTCCCAGACACTGTTTACACTTAACTTGAATTAGTAGAAAACAGTGCTATAATGGGATTGATTTGGTTAATATGACTTAATATCTTCAGAAGTTAAATCTCGTGACTGAATGTCCGAAATACCAATGTCCAAAGTTAAATCTTTGACCCCGTGTCTAAAGTATTAAGTTAAATCTTTTAGTCTTTCATCTTTTTGATAAACATATTTCAAAATTAAGGACCTAAATTAATTATAAATGATTCTTTTAATCTCTGTAATGCATCTAGTAGATTTATCTATTTTGTGTGTCATTTTTGTTCTTTTAGAACAAATACAATCATAAAATTTGAAGTTGGTTTATTATACTAAATTTTTAAAATTAAAGTTAGTCTTGAATGACTAGGGGGCGCGGTGGTCGAATGGTTAAGCGCTCGGCTTCCTAACCTGGGGTCCTGGGTTCGAATCCCGGTGAAGACTGGGATTTTGAATTTCGGGATTTTAGGGCGCCCCTGAGTCCACCCAACTCTAATGGGTACCTGACTTTAGTTGGGGAAAGTAAAGGCGGTTGGTCGATGTGCTGGCCACATGACACCCTGCTCGTTAACCGTTGGCCAAAGAAACAGATGACCTTAACATCATCTGCCCTATAGATCACAAGGTCTGAAGGGGACACTTTACTTTTTTTTTACTTGAATGACTACATGATATTTAAACAACAAAAATGATAGGCACACGAATTAACAAAAGATCCTTAAAAACAAAGGTGTGAACTATTATACCAGCATTGCCTTGATGGTAAAGTGAAGTAAACTATGTATAACCAAAGCTTGAGGGAGAGGGAAGGTTGCATGAATGTGTGATAAAGTATAGAGCTCCTCTTTCGTGATGAGCACATTTCTCAATTCCTATGGACTCGAAGATGGCTGTAAAGTCCAAACCTCGCTTTAAAAAGCCGGCCACATACGTGGCATGGGTAGATTCGGTCAGTTGCAGAAAGGCCTGCTTCTTCTCTCAGCTTTTTTGTTGTTTCGGCGCTCTTTCACCCTGGCCACTCTTCTTGCTTCAAATCTCGAGACTCCGAAAATCACAGCTTCACTCCATGAGGGGCGATCGAGAGCTAGTGCTTCCCAGCCGTGAGTGTCGATATCGCATTCCTTGAAGGAGCTCTTGAAAGTGTCTTTAAAGCGCTTTTATTGGCCTCCCTTGGAGCGCTTTCCTGCACACAACTCCCCGTACAGAAGTCGTTTTGGGAAGGCTATTGTCTGGCATGCGGACTATCGAAGTTGTGACCTTTCCATAGATACTGTGCATGTTGGACAGCTTTAAGATTTCTGTGTCTGGTATGTGGTCGGACCAACGCACCTTATCGATACTCCGTAGACAGCGTAGGTGGAACTTTTTGGTGTGGCGGGAATACTGGGTCCAGGACTCGAGTCTCTGCTGAGTCCTCTCCCTTGCCACACTTGAAGTCTACCAGTTGTAAACTATTATACCAGCATTGCCTGAAAGGTACAATGAACTATGTGTGACCAAAGCTTGTCTTCAGGGAGAGGGAAGCATGAATGTGTGATACGGGGGCTGTAAGTCATATCTAAACTGAGAATAACAGACAAACAGTAGAGCACTGAAGAAAAGGTGGGGGTAAGGTGGGGTCATGGCGAGAAGGAAAAAAATGATTCGTTCGTCGGCTGATTGAAAGGGACTAAAATAGAGTAGATTGTGAGGTGGGACACCCCCCCCCCAAAAAAAAAAAATGTTTGCTAATTAAACCTATCTTGAGTTACATTGGGCCTATTTAGACAAATATAAAGCCTCATCGCTTTATAACTTCTAAAAGTTGTGTATTGTTCGAATTTGTCATCGATATTGTTTTTGTACAGTAGATAGCGGTATGTAGATTACAGCCTAGTAATCATCTCTCTGAATGTCTAACTGGAAGGGGGACTATATAGATATCTACATTTATAACAAGATATATTTTAGATCTTAATTTTGTTGGAGGGGAAAAAACTACTCGAGTATTTCAGTAGCCATTTGTATAATAGAATTAGATTTTAGATCTAGACTTGATCTGCATCTGATTAAGCCTACAACCAATTTACCTAGTAGATCTAATCTAAATTTGGTTTTGGGCATCTCTTTCAATAGGCTTATCTCACTGTAAGTGAACTTAGTTGAACCTTAATCATGTCATTTTTGTAGCGATTCAAGCACTATTTGTCGACCGTTTTTCTCCATTCCTCTCCGCCTTTTGCCTTATAACCTCTTTCATTGGCAGGCCCATCCATTCTTTTATGTTGTCTTCCCATCCCTTTCTCTGTCTGCCTCTTCTTCTTATTCCTAGTACTGTTCATTGAAGGAAGGTCTTCGCGAGCAACGAAGATCTTGTAATTTTTAGCTTGCGTCTTTTTTTTTTAAATTTATTTTACGATAGTTATCAGGTCTCTATTCTCTTGGTTTGTGATGTGGTCTTTAAATATGATGCCTAGGATCCTTCTGTAGCATCTTAATTCCATACCCAGGATCCTCCTCTCTAGCTCTGCAGTCAGCGTTCAAGACTCAAAAGCATCTAAAAATATGGCCATGACCAGGGGGCGCATCAGTTTGATTTTGGTGCCGAGAGCTAAGCCTTTGTCTTTCCATATTATTTGAAATTTTGAAAGGGCTGCTGAGGACTGAGCAATTAGGGCCAGAAGTTCAGGTTTTCGTTCCCTCATCCGAGACAATAGCTCTGAGGTATTTGAAACTACTGACACTAGTCAGCTTTTCAGCTCCAATACTGATGCCCCTTTTAAAGCCCTGTTGGCTATTTGTATTTTTTTTTTTGCTTTTATTTGCATACCATATGCTGCGGAAGTCTTTTCTGTACGCATCATCATGTCAGCTAGTTCTTTTCTGTACCTGCCAGACCATCTATGTCGTCTGCAAAGCGCTAGCTAAGTTTTCTTCCTGAATGCTTACAGAACCTTCATAGCCCTTAAGAGCGTCTTCCACAATCCTTTCAAGGAAGATATTGAAAAGTGTTGGTGAAAGTTGTCTTACTCCACATGAATGAATTAAAACCACTAAATATTGACCTAAAAGTCTTCAGATTGAGATTCCCACTATAAACTAACAGAAACCAAGCACGGCGCGAGATGTCAACACAACAACCAGGTGACTCGGAAGAAATTCGGAACAGATTCCATTATTCTGAAGATTTTAATCCAATGGTAAAAAAAAACAAAAAAAAAACATAAAAATACATCCTTTTTTATTATTACACAACAATGTTCATCTTTCATAGATATTTGGTGCCGAAGCATATAATAGATAGCGGTACCATCATATACTTCTTCTTCTTCTAGCCAGCTTTATTGCTGCCTAGCTGTCAGCTCTTTTGCAGACTGTGCCAAGGAAACAAAGTGTGCTGTTTTCTTCAGTTGTTCAGCACTGCCATACAGGGTGTTAGTTATGTTGGGCTGTCGGTACCACATCTACAGTCACATAGATCTACTCAAAGCGTTATAATAACTAACTCAAGCGGGGGAAAAAAGTGTTTTCACCTACACCCCTCCCTGCTGAGAAAAGTAAATAAGGCAGCGAGTCCAACCAATGTTAACAACCTTGTCAAAGATAAGTTAAAAGTCTGACCTTATCTTATAAAATACAGACGTTACTTCAAAAAAGATGTTTACGTCATACGCGTTATGCATCTAGTCATTTATGTTAACCAATAACTAGCAAGGAACCATCGAATATCGTCGCCATCGGGACCACCGAATGACAGTCCAGCGCGCATACCGCACGAACAGGCAGCCAGCTTATATATGAATATAGGCTAGTTATAAGCCAATGATTAAATTGTTAGTTATTTTTATATAGAATGATAGATCTTGTCTAGATTAGATCCTGACTCTACGTAGGCATGGTTTTAGATCTATATAAGTATAGACATATTTTACATCTATATTTTCATTTATCTATTTAGATCAGGGGTGGGCAACCTTTTTCAACTGAGGGCCGCATTAATGAAATTTGGGGACTATGCGGGCCGCATATATATAAATATATGTGCTTTGTTTGAAAAGATTTAAGATGCACATACATTTCATGTACAAACAACAAATTACAATGCTTCGGATGATAAACATGAAGTTTGTCGTCAACTCTTCATTCGAGATATTTAGAAAAGGTCACAGTCGATGTCCATCAAGGAACCTAACAATTTCTTCCATTGGATTCCATATTGATCTAATGATTGGCCAGTGAATGCAACTGTGTTACCGAACATCAGAATGTTTTAATTCCGAATCTTCACATACTTTTCGGAACAGTCGGGACCGGCCTTTTTAGAAATGGAGGCTATAGGGGAAGTGAATTTGGTGGCCCTGAATAAAATAAGAATATACAAAATAAAGGGAAAAAAAATAAAATTTTGCCATTTTTTAAAGACCTAGTGTACTTCAAACAATAACATTGAGTACAAGTTTCGCTAATCCTTTTGTGTAATATCAAACTGGTTCCTGTGCGTGCCATTGAACAATCATGGACCTTAGCAGCAATATGCTTTGACTATGCCTAGGGACGGCCCCTGATCATAATAAAATTTTTTTCTAGTGGGCCCTCTGGATTATCTGAATTTAATGTAGCTATGTGTAAACTTTCCAGTTACTAGTTTATGGTTGGGATATTTTCTTTATTGTATTAAAAAAGTTGTTTTTCTCAGTCAAATCTCCATCAGTTGTTACCCTTGCCATCTTGTACAAGCCAACCCAACTCTTTCAACACAGTTCTCCATTGAATAAATACTGGCCAGGACTTATGTCTTTTACTGAATTTAAATAGTATTGCTATTTAATATACCCTTTTTTTTCTTCAAAACTCCTTTAGAAAGACGTTTGGAGACAATGTTTCTTTAGCCTCTTCATTACAAATGATAAGAATCAAACGTTTCAATAATGTCTATAGATATTTACAATGATTTATTTATGCTTTCGCGGGCCGCATAAAACACTTCGGCGGGCCGCATGTGGCCCGCGGTCCGTAATTTGCCCACCCCTGATTTAGATCTATATACTGATATAGACCTTTGGCTGGAGGTCTATATTATACCCAGATATGGTAGTAAAAAACACAGCTTTAGCAACACTGTGCCTTCATTGTTTTGATTTTTTAACGTTTCCACCAAAAAGAAGCGAAACGAAACAAAGTCTTGTTTGTTTATATTTTTGTATATGTTTGTATAATCAAAATGAAGTTATCTAGGTCAAAGTCGAGCATCAAAATAAGAAATACTAGCCGGCATCCGACTGAGAGTAATAGCGGCCTTCTCAAAATAGATAGTCTGCCAAATTTACGAGTATTGTGTCAACGAGTATCTAATGAAACATCACCCGAGATTTTGAAAGCAGCTGCTATTTACAGGTCATCCAAGCCGGACAAAATAGTCGAGAAAGATGTTGTGAAATTTCGACAGCTTTCTATCAAATCTATCGTAGACTTTAGGTCAAAAGAAGAATATCTACTTACTAAGGACCATAACCTCATCGACGCCGAATACACTTTGTATAAAGTTTGTTTACCAAATAACAATTACCAGCCTGGCGAGTCTGTCACTTGTGAGGTCATTTCTAGAGCCAGCACCTTAAGTAACGTTAACTATACATCCGTTTTCTATGGAGAACCGTCTTACAAAAGACGAAAAAAGAGTTTGGGTCATTCTAGCAATCACCACAATCTCAATGGTGAGCAAGATGATGAAAAGCGGCATTATCTGATAAATTTTTTTACTCTTAGGTACATTAAGAGACTAATTTATAGCCTCCCCTGGTATTTGTGGCTTCTAGCTTTTCTTTATATCATCGTTGATGTGATAACAAGAAACAAATTTGTTAATTTACGCAGACTTCTTGTGCGCAAGGCAGTCAATAAAAAAGGTATTTTTGGACAGTATGTGGATTTAATAGAGCTGAGTCAGCCATCAATATGTGCTGGTAAGAGTCAGAAAATATAATATTAAACTAGATTTATATACATTTCACATACAACTTCTTCTTTGTTCTCACTAACAACTGATAGTGTGTATTATAGTGTATATGGTTAATATTATTATTGTTATATCTAAGCCTGTGGTCTGTGGTTAGACAGACTTTACTATCACACAAAAAAAAAAACAATCATAATTCTAGAATATTTAGTGCTCTAGAAACTCTATGTCATCTATAGTAGATGGTATTACTCTCTATAACAGAGGCAGAGAATACTGCAACTACTATCAGGATTACATTTGGCAGAGACAGGTCTAAATTTGTTCCAACAGAGCAATCTAGATGAAAATACTACTGAGCATTTTGGAATCAATATCTAAGTGTTTAAACTTAATTCAAATGTCCCATACTAGATACTTTGTGTCTGTGGCATTTTGTGCTCTGAATGACAACTAAAGAGGCCAATCTTCGATCAGAGATGGAGTGACCTCTCAATAACTGGGAGAAAATCTGGGAGGTAAATTTGCAAATGCTGGTCTGCCGACACATCTACACTCGCCTTTCTTTTATAAATCCTGACTGGATCCAAAGGGATGAAAACATTTCAGTTTGGAATCAGGTGGCTGCAGGAGTTTGCCAGAGAGCAGTGGGCTACAAGTCTGGATTTTCTGTTAGGGTTTTTGCTAGCCTCATACCTTACAGTGAGACACACAAGGCAGTGCAGTTATAGCTAGGGTTTTAGTTTGTGGGTAGCAGGTCTCTCAGCATGCTTATGAGCCATGACTGCCTCACATCTTGGGGCCAAACCTCCTTGAAGACCCTTGCCGATGACCTGGGGCTTCACAGCCTCAGTGTCCATCTGTCACCCAGAGGAGGTACTGCATAGGACTTGCTATGGAGAGGCTTTATAGATAGATGCATTGGCAAGGGAGACTTACAAAATTAGAGATGTAGCCAGCAGTGACAACAAGACCCACACTAGACCCGTCACACATCAGTTGTATTGTTGATTATACTTTTAACAAAAATGTTTGTCTCTCATCCTGTCTTTTGGAACAAGAAATTAAAGAATTTTTTGTGTTTGTCTATCCAGCCCTGAAACTGATTTCTGAGCCAGATAACTTGCCAGTCTTAATCAACTGTGCCTATGGTAAAGACAGAACTGGGATCATTTCAGCCCTCATTCTGACATGTTTAGGAATGCCTAAAAATTATGTTGCAGCTGAGTATGCCTTATCCACGGTAAGAGTTCTTGAAATATAGTTTTTTTTCAGTCTTAGTAGCTTAAGTGCACATATTTAGCATTAAGATAAGACTTAGTTTATTAGTCAAGCTCGTTATTGCTTGGCTGCTATTTCTCCCCAAACAGTTGTGTTTTAATGAAATGAGAACATTTTTGAACTGTTGTCTCTGCAGGAAGGTCTGGAACCAGTGAGGCATTTAGTCTATCAAGACATTGTGGGCAAGTATGAGCTGAGTGAAGAGTTCTGCAACTCAGAGACTGAGACCATGTTGAAACTCTTAAACTATATTGAAGAAAAGTAAGTTCCCTTTGTTTATTTGTCCCATTCATCGTCCAATATCGGAGATTCATTTTAGAAAAAAAAAAAAAGAATCATTTGAGTTTTTTAACTGAAGGTTGTGAGTTTGAATCCCTTTAAGGGAATGGAACTGACAATGCAAGTCCTTCTCTCATATGTGGGGGAAAAGTAAAGTAGGTTAGTCCTTATGCTGGTTACAAAGATTGGCCATAAACTCTAGTGAAACTTGTTTGCTGCTTTGTCTACCAGGCTTCCCATTTTATGGAAAAAGAAATAAATGTCATTGTTCTGAAATGAATATATATGCAAATATATGTAAATATATGCTAATGAGTTTGGAAATGTTAATAAGAGTATTATTAGATCTCTTTATAATGTTTTCATGATCTGAACAAAACCAAATCAATATCTTCTCACTCTAATGTCAACTCACCATTAGTGAGGAATATTGGGAATGTCAACAGCCACAGAATTAAATGCAATGAGGATATTTGTATAGAAATCCATTTCCCTCACTTCTTAAAGTCAATTACTAACTGGGGACATTTATTTGATAGGCAGATGATGCAATGTCTTGATGTTATGATGAGATGGTGTGGATCAGACAATGCCTTGCTGATGTTATTATTTTGTATTTATCTCTCTTAGTAAACTATTAGTGAACACTCAATAGGGTGTGCCGGAAATACAAACGCAAACTATAAATTCAAAAACTGAGATCCTTAAACAATACATAAAAAGCTTTTGTTCTGGAACTAGAAAAGACTTTAATAATATAAACACAAACATCCCCAGGGTAACAGCAAGCAGTTTTTGAGATGACAGTCTTAGTGTGTATACCACACAACCAGGCAGCCATTGATATTCAGTTGTCAGGTCTTAATTGACAGTGCACTAATATTTTTGTTTACTTCATGTTTGCCAGATACATGTCAGTGGAAGGTTACATGTGCCACATTGGATTTAGCTTAGAAGAACAACATAGGCTGAAAGCGAATGTGGAGGCATTTAGACACATGGACTATGAGGACGGTAATGATGATATCGACCATAAAGTTATGAGAGTTGTTTCTTCAAAATCGGAAACTCTGTCATCTCATCCGAAATCTGATTAAAACAGAATCGCCCCATTTGAGTTAAGGTCAACAATTTAACATTTATTGATCACAGACTGGATATCTCAATTTGTTATGTTGAATGTCATTGTGTCAGCTGGTCTACAAGCTTGTGTGAATTCATCATGTAGCTATTTTGTCAGGTAGTCTACAAGTTTGTGTGAATTTACCTTGTAGTCATTTTGTTGGTCTACAAGCATCTGTGAATTTAGTTGGTAGTCTTTTTGTGAACTGGTTTACAAGCTTGTGTGAATGTAACTTATAATTATTGTTTCTGCTGGTATGCAAGCTTGTTTGAATGTAGCTTTCATATTATGTCACTTTAACACAATAATTCATAATTTATTAATCACAACATAGACAAAACGTTTTTAAACTTATGTAATCATTATTCATCATATTCAATTTTACTGCCGTCAGTCAGTTACATGATAATATGTCCTGTTTTATTCAGTTCTTAGCTTAGAAAGGCTCATAAATTTTTTTTTTTTTTTTTGCTCATGTACATTTTTATTTACAGACTTTTTTTTTCCAAAGGTACATTTTTTTTTAAAACTAATTCACTATTTCTACATAAAAGCTCTATGGCTCTTCCTTACTCTTCTGTTGTAAAAACATTTTTGTAGTGATAAAAATTTTGTACTATTAATATTACAAATGATTTTACTAAATTTTATTTTTATTTGAAATGTTTTAGGACTAAATATATCATTGTTTTATACATCTATTTGTATGGCTTAAGCCAGTTCAGTTGGTCACTTGCCCTTCCTTTGGAAAAATGAGCTGCTTGGGGTGAAGGGAACTGAGGTGTGGGCAACGTCATTTCCACCACAACCAGTGCCCAGGCATTCATCTCAGTTCCACCAGATGATCCGTAGTCGCTTTGCGACTGAAGGAGGACAAATATATATATATATATATTTATATATATGTATACGCCAGTTTATCTGTGCCAAAAAGTTTAAGATGAATAAATAAACTTGAGACTTGTATAATTGATATGGTTATTCTCAAGTTACTGTTCTAGTCAAATCTGTACAAATTTGTTGTGTAACATCAACATAAACTCAGCTCTTGATGAAATATTTGCGCTGTGTTGTACTGTGTGCAAAGTTCTACAAACCAAGAAGATTTTAAAATCTTTATGAATCTGACTAATGTTCAAGTCCCAACCTAAAAAACTGTTAAAAAAAAACAAGAATTACAGGTTTTGGTTTGTATTTTTAATGGCTTGTTTGTTTTCTACTTTTTGTCTAGTATGTTCATGGCTTCTGATGGCAAAAAGGATTTTATGAAATTATTTTTTATTAATATTGTTTTTCTTTTTTTTTTTTTTTAAATAAAATTTTTGTTGTTTTTACAATTTTTTAAAATAGAACTTACATTATTTTATTTGTACACTCTGTCACAAGAATCACAATATTGCACCAGACAATACATTTGTGTTAAAAAAAATGTGTAAAAAATATATATATATATATATCTTTAATGTGTTTTTTTTTATGGGAGCAGTGACCAAGCCTCCTTACTAGTTTGTGATGAAGGTGACAAAGGGTGCTCACTATCCAGGTAGAAGGAAGACACATAATCTATACGCCTTGCTACCTTGTGATTGTATTCAAACATGTGAAAGGCTTTGGGAGTCAACCCTGAGAAAAAAATCAGGAGCTGGTGATCCTTAGGCTTACAGCACACATTTTAACATTTGCACCCTTTCAGATCCTGCTAACACTGTTGGTCTAAAACTGTATCATCAGCTGTTGGGGGGGGACTACTTTGTAAATGCAGTCACTTGACCTGTATGGGAGGTATGAGTTACTAGTGCTTTGAGGCACTACACCGAACAGCAGTTTCTCGCCAGGGAAGACTTCCAGCCCTGCTACCAATCTCAGGTGTTCCAACCATAGATAATGCCATTTCTCTTATTTTTAAGAGATAGTGTCTGTGTGACTAACTCTATGAAAGTCTGTGTGACTAAAGGAAGTCATTGTGACATATTTTCTACTAATCAACAAAACACAAAAGAGACCTGTAAAATATTTCTCTTGATTAGGACTATTAAAATGCTTTATCCTCCTATTACCAATTACAGACTTAATGTATATATACCTGGTAAGTAAAAAATTTGAGGGTCAGTATGCAAATAGTGGGAGTGAGCATGGCCAGTAATGTTCTTTTCTTAAATGTGCATGTATATCTAATGAGTAAATTAAAGAGTTTCAAATCATTTCTAGTGGTTTGGTTTTTTAAAATGTATACATTTGTTAGCTGAAAACTGTCACTATGGCTGTAATAACATGTCATCATCAACTTTCCTTTGTGTTTCTCATAGAGCTCAGGACCTCGGCCAA